>PVNU02003940.1:0-89238 GCA_003013855.2 Liriodendron chinense | reverse complement strand
ACACACACACACACACACACACAGAGAGAGAGAGAGAGAGAGAGAGAGAGAGAGAGAGATCCCAAGAGCATGTTTCGCCTGTATGGTGACTCAGGATAGCCAGAATGTGCCACCCCTTAGGATCCACATCTATGTGAATGATCCGAACTTCCTCCTTCTCAGTGAAGTTATCAGACCATCTGAGTATATGGTAATCCTGAGATGCCAAAATGGCTGAAACCAATTCTCCTCTGAAACATCATTTTTGCATGTTTTTCAAAGAATCTACTTGACTTTCGTTTAATTAAGCTTTCTTCTGTTTACACTTGCACTTAGGGTGCGTTGTATGAAGATTCTTTCTAGAATTATTTCAAAACATTTAAAAAATCCTGGTTATTGTTCATCCCAAAATAGTATATTTACTAGATATTCTGCAAATGCCATGCTTTATAGTTTCTCCATAAGCCATGAAAAGATGCAACTTTTTTTTGTTTTTCTTTTTCAAAATGATGTGATCTTTGCCTTGATTGTTGTTTATACATGGTGTTAACGTAGGGGCTCGACGCACATAAACGACGAGGTGAGGAACTGAAGGAAGTAGTGAAGAATATGCTTTGCAATGTCAATGATTCATTGCTCAAAATGAATTTGATTGATGCAATTCAACGCCTCGGTGTAGCATACCACTTTGAAATGGACACAGATAAGGCATTGCGCCAGATTTATGACGACCACATCAATGGCAATGATGGTGGTTTTGATCTCCAAGCCGTTGCTCTCCAATTTCGACTGCTTAGACAACAAGGTTATAATGTCTCATCCAGTAAGTGTCATGCCAATGCTCTAGTCATTCTTAAACCTTCTGTGTTCTTAAATGGAACTAGAGTTCATTTTACTTGTGTCAGCCATAGGATCCAGCATTTTTTGTACCATGGGGCCCACCTTGATTGGAACCATCCGTGCCTTCAACATTGAAGGACCGCATGAAAAGAGCATGTATAGATACAAGGAATCCATGCAAAAATGGAAATTGTTTTCCACTAAACGTGGACTCTACATAGTAATTAATATTACTCTTATCAACAGTCAAAATTCTCTACCATAATAAATCAGGTAAGTATTCTCTAATGAATTTGAGGATTCCACTTGCTATCCAAAGATGCGCAGTACCCCAACTTTAGAACAGAATCCTATTTTAGACAAATGAGATCCACATATCCAAACATGCCCTAGGCCTAATGTTGATCATTGAAAATAAATTTTCAAGGGTTCACTTGGACAAATAAATGCTAAGGTTCTTCCTTTCATGAGCAAGATTATTCGACCAAATGACAAATAACGGTTCCAATTCTATGGTAAGCTTTTCTTTTGGGCCATATAGGGCATGAAAAAAAAAAAAAAAAACAAATATATTTTAGAAAGCACATCTATATAATTGTGCATATAAACATGCCCATGTATTTCTTTTGCATCATTTTATTATCATTGCTCTTACTCTAGTTGAACTATTAATGGATTACCACTATCATCAAATGTTTCGGTTGGGAAACAGGTGTGTTTACAAAGTTTAAGGATGATGAGGGCAATTTCAGTGCAATATTAGGCAGTGACACACGCAGTTTATTAAGTTTATATGAAGCCGCATTCCTCGGTATACATGGGGATGATATATTGGATGAAGCCATTACTTTCACCACGACGCACCTCAAATCCACATTGCCGCTTCTAAGTGCTCCCCTCACAAAGCTAGTTGAACTTGCCTTAGAACTACCACTTCAAAGGCGCCTAGAGCGGCTACAAATAAGGTACTACATCACAATCTATGAGGAAGACAAGGAACGAAACGATGTGCTACTGGAGTTTGCAAAGTTGGAGTTTCATATGTTGCAGTCATTGCACTAGAGGGAGCTCAGAGACATATCACTGTGAGTTCGACTACCAAAAAAATGACTTTTCCCGACGGCCCCGCCTTTTTTTTCCGACGGCTCTGAGCCGTCGGAATTTCCGACGGTCTAAAACCGTCGGCTAAAGTCTATCGGCCGTCGGTAAAAACTACCCAAAAAAATACCTTTCCCGACGGTCCCGCCCTTTTTTTCCGACGGCTTTTAGCCGTCGGAATCTCCAACGGTCTGGAACCGTCGGAAAACGAGAATATGCTTATTTTCATAATTTAATGAAACGAACCCACCCTATTATCCTTACATTGGGGCCCACCTACATGATTTAATGTATATCCATGCCACCCATCAATTTTAAAAACTCATTTTAGAGTTTTACCCCAAAGAAGGAGGCAGGTCGAAAGCTCAAGTGGACCACACCATATGGAGCCATATCCAAGTCGTCAATTGTTGATTTTAGTGTTGCTCACTTGGACCTTCAATCTGCCTCATTTTTTGGACCATGCCCTAAAATGATATGTAAAAAGGGTTGGACAGCATGGATGAATCACATACAACACCTTGGACCCCATGATCCCCTATTTGGATCGTCTGTTTCTAGTACCCCAATCATCACTCGAATTGGGGTGCGAATTAGCTTGGTGTTATACCCATATATGCATGTAACAGATTAGTGGATGTTACCCCTACCATGGGGCCCACATTGATGTTTTTTTATTTATCCACACCATCCATCCGTTTTCTTTAGACCATTTTAAGATGTGATGGCCAAAATTTATAGAGAGATTAATCTCAAGTGGATCAGTACCACATGAAATGTTGATTCGAGTGCCTCACCATTAAAATTTCCAAAGGCTGGCCTATTATAACGTTTCCTTGATGTTTATTTGTAATCCAACCTATTGATAAATGTCAAGAAGATCTGTATGTGAAGGAAAATTAGAAAGATAATATTGATCCAAAGCTTTTGTGGCCCACAACAATGTTTTTAATGGTGATTCATCACTCTTTCTAGTGGTATGGTCCACCTGAGATAGGGCTCTCAATGGAGCGGGTCAGATCCGAGATCCGATTCGCTCCGAATCCATATAATGCGGATTTGGATCTTAAAATAGGTCCGATTAGTTAAATGGACCGGATATGGATCTTAAAATAGGTCCGATTAATACTTAAATGGAGCGGATATGGATTCACGAGAACATATCTGAGTTAGATCCGAATCCGATTAAGATTCGACTCATTGTCACCTTACTGTATATGTTATATATTCTTGCTGACCATCCGTTTTACAAATTTCTTTAGGCCATTTGGACCATGCCATAGTAAATAGTGGGATTTGCATCATTTTTCTACTAAATTAAATATATTATATTATATATATATTTTATATCATATATTTTTTTGGATTTGTAATGGGGGTGCATTCGGACCTAGATCCGACTCGAATCCGATGGTTATATGGATTTTGGATCGGAAATGGATCTAACAATTTATAAATGGATCGGATATGGATATCACCTTTTGGATCCGAGTTAGATCCGAATCCGATCCGAATCCGTCTACAGATATACGGACTTGGAGCCGGATCCAACTGGATCCGATCCAGATCCGACCCATTGAGAGCCCTAACCTGAGATTTGGATCTTCTTATAATTTTGGATCGATTCCTAAAATGAGATGAAAAAATAGATGGATGGAATGGATATACAGAAGAAAAAAAAATCAAGGTAGGCCGCACACGGTAAAGGTAACACCTACTAAGTTGTTATCTTCTAATTCACCTACAACAAATTGTAGGTGTTAACGGCATGCGGTAAAAGAACACCATCAATTACCTATTTTTATGGCGTGCACAATCTAGCATTGTTAAAGATCCACTTTATAATGGCATTTACTAATTGAACGCCGTTAAAACACATTGTTGAATATCTTATACGATGATTAATTTGCATATCGTCTTCGACCTTGCCACTACTGTAGCAGGTACTGATCGGTGCTTGTGGGGCCCACCGTGAATTGTGATCTTTATCCATTAAACATGCCTTAAACATTACAGGGCCCTAGGACGTTTTTAATGGACAGTGGACATTCAATCACTATTGTTTTCTTGTGTTGTGGTCCACCTGAGATTTAGATATGGCTCATTTATAGGATGAAGTCTTGCTATAATTAATCTTGAGAAATGAATGAACAACATGGATAAATTAAACACAATAATCGTGGTGTTGATTGAAGGTCCACCATTAAAAACTTCCCAGGGCCCACCGTGATGTTTATTTGCCATCCAACCTGTTGATAAGGTTACACAGACCTTGATGAAGTGAAAACACAAATTAATATCAGCTTGATCCAAAACTACTAGCCTCCAGGAAGTTTTCAATGGTGAGAATTCAATTCCCACTTTTTCATGTGGAATGGTCCACCTGAGATTTGGATCTGCCTCATTTTTTGGCCTGTGCACTAAAATGAGGTGGAAAAATGGATGGACAGCGTGGATAAAACACATACATCATGGTGGAGCCCACACAGCTTTGACACGGGCGCGACTTGGGTGAGACCCCGGAACCAACTATGTGGGTGGGACCCTGACCGTAGGAGTCCACCTCTATATATGAATTGTATATCCATGCTGTTCATCTTCTTTTTCGGCTTATTTTATGCAATGGTACCAAAAATAAAGCAGATGCAAATTTCGGGTGGAGCACACCATAAGAAAAACTGGTTAATGACCATTAGAAACCTTTTGTGGGCAACAAAAGTTTTCTATCAACCTGATATTTATTTTTTCCTTTCATCCTTGCCTACATGACCTAATCAACAGATTGGATGGTCAATAAACATTACAGAGGACTCCAGGAAGTTTTTAATGGTAACAGTTCAATGAGCGCTGCGTCCTGTGGTGTGGTCCACCTAAAAATTTCATGTGCTTCATTTTTGGGACTTAGGCCTAAAATAATATGAAGAAACAGATGGACAGCATGGATATACAAGGAATACATCGAGGTGGACCCTAGGTTTAGGGTCCCACCCACGTCGCTGGTTCCGGGGTCTCACCCAAGTCGCGCCCCTTTGACACAAGCCACCTGGCTGGTGTGGGGTCACTAGCCAATCCACGTTCACTGGACATTATGAATGGTATGGATGGCATATGATCCCGTTCGTTTTTTGTCTCAACGCCTAAAATGAGCTCAGAAAATAGTTGGACGGCGTAGATTTCTCATAAACATCATGGTGGGCCTCACCCACATTCCGCGCGCCAATGCCATTTTTTGGCGGGCGCGACTTGGGTGAGACCCCGGAACCAGCTATGTGGGTGGGACCCTTAACATAGGGCCCAGGTCTATGTATTAATTGTATATCCATACCGTTCATCTTCTTTTAATGATTATTTTATGTCATAGAACAAAAAATAAAGCAGATAAAGAATTTCTGTGGACCACACCATTAGAAAAACTAGTTAATGTCTATTAAAAACCTTTTGTGGGCCACATAAGTTTTCTATCGACTCCATATTTGTTTTTTCCTTTCATCCCTGTCTACGTGACCTTATCAACAGATTGGATGGCCAGTAAACATTACGGTGGACTCAAGGAAGTTTTTAATGGTAGGCGTTCAATTATCACTGCTTCTAGTGGTGTGGTCTACTTAAAATTTTCATGCCTTTCAATTTTGGGACTGAGTCCTAAAATAATCTGAAGAAACAGATAGACGGCATGGATATGCAACAGATGCATCCAGGTGGGCCCTAGGTTCGGGGTCCCACCCACATCGCTGGTTCCGGGGTCTCACCCAAGTCGCCCCCTTTTTTTACTGGTTTTTCCAAAACCAGTCTCCCGCCACTCCCTCTGCCTCTCCCTCTCTGAAAAGGGGTTTTTTTCCCAAACCCATCTCCCGCCTCTCCCTCCTTTTCTCCCTGTCCGATCTCCATCCCTCTCCCTCTCTCCGTCTCTCGTCACTGTCAAGGACGTACGCAACCCTCTCCGTCCCTCTCCCTGCACCGATCGGAAGAAACAGAGGGTTTCTTCAGCCGTTCCACTGCTGCCCCTTTATTTGGCGTCACAGGTATCTCTTTCTCCCTTTATTTGGCGTCACAGGTCCTGATGATGGCTACCCTGAAACGTTTTAGATTATTTTGTTTTCATTATGAAAATGATATCGACACCTGCCTTGATTGATAAATAAGCCCTTCATTGGAAGCAGATGTTGTGAATGCTAAGTGTGCACAGCATGTGTTTGCTGAAATGTCTCTGTTTAACATATTTGCTTATGTTGCTGAATTATTCTTACCTGATTCTGGTGGTGTTTGGAAGCATTGTTGTCTGGTCCACTACAGCTCTTCAAGTGCATCTTTCATACAAGATGTTGCTTTCCCACATTTTTTCCATTAGTAGTGGATGTCATAGAACTCATCCAGGCACTTCAAGTGAGTGGCTTACCTTTTCTTTTTTCCTTTTCTTTTTGTGACAAGGTTTGTCCACACTAGTGCTGTGAGATAAATAACTAGGCCCAGCCCACTATCTAATCGTCTAAACCCAAGCCCTGATCCTGATGGCCAAGTAACCATCCAGATTGTAACCATCCAGATTGGGACGGACATATCCAACCCGAAAAGATCGGATTCAGATATGGGTTTTTTTTTTCCAATTTAAAATTTTATTCGATTACCCAATTACCTAATTACCCGACTTCTAAGCAGGTCAGATAGGTGTAATGGCTTACGAGGAGAGGAGTTCAGGTTGGGCCTTCGCATATCCAAAACCCACATCTTGCTGTGGGCTGGACCTCAGCAGTCCAGCCCACTTTCAGCGTAGCGACACATATGGGCCACGTGGATCCCAATCATCAACACAAGTGCCTGCACCACTGTCAAGTTCCACTTAAGGAAATGAGGATCCAAAGCTGTGAAAACTCACCTAGAATGATGTGCAAACCATGTGTAGTAACATATTGTGTGGATATGACAGCAGAAGATATGTCACTAGCCAAGCAAGCACTTGAGGATGTGTTTTGGCTCCAAACAGAGCAATTTTCTTAAAAGTATGTAAAATGACACACCCCTTTTGGTTTTAGAAATGCACCTCTTTTCTGTCAACAGACAATTTGTAGAATATCATCTCCTATTTTCTGAAATCCTTATGCAATTTCTAGGAATTTGCCAGTGCAGGATCTTAAATAGAACATTATAGATGCATTTGCAGTATGTCTAACACGCTTTCAAATGCCAACTTACAACTGCATGATGAACGCCTTGGCACATAAACCTGCTGCATAAATATCAAACATAAGGCCCAATGATCTCAAGGGTTTGGATCACGGAACCATGGGGCGAACTCATGATCTGTATCTAAGGATCTCATAATGGGATATGTCTATTCTACATGTTAGTGTATGGTATTGTCCTACTAATTCATTGGAAATAATCCATTTGCTGTGTTGGTGAAGTGGAGCCAAAGTTGGGACAGACTCATTGCCAAAGACTGCAAGTCTGAATATTGTGTCTGGGACTTTGGGTCCCCGTGGTGAGCTCCATGTATGAGATATATTGGGGCCACTAAGATGAATTTCTAATCTACATAAGTGTGTAGATAAATGATACTTTAGTTGGACCAATGTGGGCCTTAGGTGATCTTTCGTCTGACTCCAAATTGGGGCTAGGCAGAGTTGTGCAGAAATTTCAGATGGCTATGTTGGGCCATGTGTCACAAATTGTACACATGTAATCAGAGGGTCCTACCTTATGGAATTTTATGACCAAATATGGGAATACCAGGGACACTTGACGGTATGTCGAAATATGGCCTCATGTGTCTGTGGCAACCTCCCAAAGTTGGACAAAAACCATTCCTGCACAACATTTCTGCAGTCCTTCAAGTGCCAGTGTTTGAGCTCTTGCCAAAATTTATAAACTCATCTTCAAGGGGCCATAGTTTCTGAGTTGTGAAGCCTATGCATGGGGCTGCCAGATGAGTAAATTCTTTTTTCAAATGTGAGCCCCACATGATCACAAGGTAGGCCACAAGACGGCCCAAAACCATTTATGTGTTATACCAAAACTTATGACTATTTGGGTAGAACTTGGCATGGACCCATTTCCATGGGCTCCACCTCTCATCCTAAGATATTTTATGGACTAATTAGGCCCTGGACATGGACGATTCACAGTGGTAGACTATTTCCTAGATGGCCACCTCATGTGGACCTTACCCTTGCTCATGTTCCCCGTATTATATGTCTTCTGAACTTAATTTATACTCTGATGATATGGGTCATGTGGTGGACATCTTCATTGTCCATTTATTTAGCATAAGTTATTTGGGTCCTTGGGCCTATATAAATGAATTAAAAGTAAGGCCCAAGTGGGACAAATACCAAGAGAGATAGTTGGGAGTGAGAAGTCCACCATGGTGACTTTACTTGGACCCGTTGGGTAGGCCCATTTTATAGTGGGCAGCGTGCCTTGCATAGTACCATTAGTCAAGTAGACAACACCCAATGAGTCCATGTTGGATTATATGAGTTGTAGATTTGGGGCCTTTTATATGATTTACTTATGCATGTAACTAGTAGGCCCAAAATGATGTGGAATGTGTAATAATGTTGGCATCTTGATCCTATGTTTGAGATTGTGCATGGTTTCATTTAATGGTTAAGATGATGACGACGTTGATGATTGAATTGATGGTAGGTTGAATTTTTGTGTTTTTTTAAGGTTGAATAGATTGCAGTGTTAATGCACACTTTCTTTCCGTTTCATCTCTCCCTTTCTCTCTGGAGTATTCCCTACACTTGTTTTCGTCGTCAAATATCCATACCTTTTGTGGATAGTTGACGTGGAATCAAATGCCTGATCAATATTTCTGGAGAGATAAGGGGATATGCAGTCGTAGAAGTTGGACTGATATTTGATTGTTATGGTTGTATACTTTCTATAGGTACACATCATAATTAAAGAGGTTGTATCCAATGGATAGGGAGTGGATTACTCTACGTTACCCAGACCCACGTTTTATGGATGGTATTTTAAGTTTTGTAACGTTCGCATCAGAACACCTTCCTGGTAGAGAAACCATTCATTGCCCATGCACCAAATGCAGATGTATACGTTTACCCTGCATAATTGACGATGTGAAGGTACATTTGATGAAATATGGATTTGATCCAACATATAAGGTGTGGAACATGCATGGTGAGCTTGCAACACCCAAGTATACCGAACGTGCTCCAATTTCCCACCAGTACCCCAGTGTGGCAAACTTAAACGACATTGTCAATGCGGTTGTTGAAGACCTTGGTGGTAATAACCTAGACGAAGTTGTTCAGGATGACCCTAATGTAGGCCCAGAAGTTGAAGACGTTTTTGGGGACGCTACAGGTAATGAGTTTGAAGCAAATCTACGAGATGCAATGACTGAGCTGTATCCTGGTTGCCACGAATTCACCTTGTTGACTTTTATTGTACAACTTTTTAAATTAAAGGTGAACCATGGATGGAGTGAACAAAGCTTTACTGATCTCCTTCAACTACTCCAAAGTGTGTTGCCATCCGGTAATAAGACCCCAGCTAATACCTACCAAGCGAAGAAGATCATTACAAAGTTGGGTCTTGATTACCAGAAGATTCATGCTTGTCCAAATGATTGCATGTTGTACTGGAGAGAGCACGAGAAGAAGACGAGTTGTCCAAACTGTGGTACTTCTAGGTACAAAAAAGAATCAGATTCTAAGTCAAAACGAGCGAAAGTACCTGCGAAGGTGTTAAGGTATTTTCCAATAACACCAAGGCTACAAAGGATGTACAGTGTGCCGTGGGTGGCAAAAGAGATGACCTGGCACTCGACTGGAAAAATGCAGAGTGGAAAGATGGGGCATCCGGTTGACTCCAGCACATGGAAGCTTGTCGACAACAAGTATGAGGATTTTGCAAGTGAGCCTCGCAATGTTCGATTGGGTCTAGCCACCGATGGGTTTAACCCCTTTGGGACTTCCAGCACATCGTATAGTTCATGGCCTGTTATGTGTGTAACGTACAACCTTCCACCGAAGCTATGTATGAAACCGCAATTTACTATACTCACTTTGCTCATCGAAGGGCCGCGACAACCGGGGAAGGATATTGACGTTTATTTGCAACCGTTGATTGCTGAGTTGCAAGACTTGTGGCGGAAAGGTATCATGACAATTGATGCATACCACGGAAACAAATTCAACATGCGTGTTATCCTGTTGTGGACAATCCACGACTTTCCCGCATATGGTAATGTTTCTGGTTGTAGGACAAAGGGTAAGTATGGTTGTCCTGCATGTGGCCCCAAGACAGATTCATTGCGACTACACCATGGAATGAAACATGTTTATATGGGTCACAGACGGTGGTTGCCACTCAATGACAAGGCTAGATATGACTCAAGTGCAAGCACCTTTAATAAGGAGGAGGACCACCGACCACAACCAATTCGTCTGACTGGGACAGAGATCGAAAGAATTGTTGCGAAGCTAAATGTGCAGTGGGGGAAGATCGAGAAGAAGAAACAAAGGGGTATAGGAGGACAGGAGCAAGTGGATGATGCTGAGTCAACATGCTTCTTTAAGCGGTCCATATTATTTGATCTAGATTATTGGAAGGAGTTGCCCGTACGCCACAACCTTGATGTTATGCACATCGAGAAAAACGTATGCGAAATACTTATTGCCTTGATGTTGAACACAAAGGGAAAAAGCAAGGATGATGCTAATGCACGAAGGGACTTGAAGCGATTGGGAATTAAGAAGCGTTTATGGCTGAAAAATATCAACGGTAAGGTGATCCAAAAACGAGGTCCTTTCTTGTTGCAAAAAGAAGAGAAAAAACTTTTCATTCAGACTTTGCGTGAGTTGCGTGTTCCGGTCGGTTTTAGTGGAAATTGGAAGAACATTGTAAAGGAAGATAACATGGATTTGAAGGGAATGAAGTCTCATGATTACCATGTGTTGATGCAACATCTGCTTCCAATTTTGATCCAGCATGCATTCATGGATAGCAAGCCCATCCGCAATATAATTAGAAGCTTATGTACCTTCTTCAACGCCCTTTGCTCACGAACCATTGATATTGAAATGTTATTGATTCTCGAGAAGGGCATGGCTAAGACGTTATGTGAGCTTGAAATTACATGCCCTCCTTCTATTTTTGTTGTGATGATGCATCTACCAATCCACTTGGCTTACGAGGCTCGCGTATGTGGTCCTGTTTACTATCGATGGATGTATCCATTTGAAAGGTATGACATGAGTTTAATGTGAAAAACTTGGACTAGACATTTGCATTTATATTTCTTAAGTTTCGTTTACTTATTCAGGTTCATGAAAACGTTTAAGGCATATGTACGCAATAAAATGCGGCCAGAAGGTTGTATAGCTGAACGGTACATACAAGAGGAGACACTTGTACACTGTAACCAATATAGAGGGAAAAAGAAAACAAGCCTCTTGGAGAGACTAGAAAAGTGATTTGATGGATCAACTTCACTCATGTCGAGGTCGGAAGATTTTGTTGACGACTTCGATGGTGAAGTCGTAGGTCCAATTGGCCCGGGTCAAAATGTTGTCCTAGAAGGTATTGAGTATGAACAGGCTCGTATCTGGGTTCTGAAGAGTCAACCTACCTATGATACATGGCAAAGGTATATATTGGACTTAGCTTGTATGTATATGTCTTCTTCATTTTTTGTTCAATAACATTGTAATAACAATCCTAAAAAAAGGTCACGTCTATAACATCATTCTTCGTGCAGGAAGTATGCCAATTTCTTGCAGCAACGCAAGGTAGTTGCAGGGAAGAGGACCAAGGTGGCGAGTAATGATGAGTTTATACCTTGGTTGAAGAAGCAGTTAGAGTTAGATGAATCAACTAATGAAGACTTTAAAGACATAGTCAGGGGACCAACTCATTTTTCTATACAGTACAATAAGTATTGTATTAATGGTTTCCTATTCGTCAGTAAGGACTACGAGGAAAATAAAACGAACCAGAATAGTGGGGTTAGCACAGAGAGTATGACCACCTTTCGATCTAGTTCTAAGGACAGGAACCCAGTGGATGAATCTATACCTTACTATGGAGTCATCCGGAAAATAATCCAAATGGAGTACCGACATGGGTACAAGCCGATTCTATTCAAGTGTGATTGGGTGAAGGTGACGCAACGAGGTGTTTCTTTTGACGTTGAAGGAAATCTTACCATGTTGAATTTGTCTAATCTTCTTAGTTCAGACAAATTGAGTGATGAGCCATTCATTCTTGCAGAGCATGCCGTGCAGGTTTTCTATTCTAGAGATCCAAAATATCCCGATTGGCATGTGGTCTTGGAGGTTCCAAGAAAGATTTTTGTCGAAGATGAGCCATGCCTTTTATCAGAACAAAGGGTTGTAACTCTTGACGAAGTAGGACCTGATCTAACCGAAGTAGAGATTGGTGATGAGTTATTATACGATGACCCTGAAGACATCCATGTAGTTGTTGAAAAAAAGAAGAAAAGAAAGCGAGCTAGAAGATGAACCTCATGTATTCTACTCTTGTGCATGTATTTAAATGATTTTTGTGTTTTGTCTATTATTGCACTCCATGTAGATGTTGGATCCTTTAAATGATTTTTGTGTTTTGTCTATTATTGCACTCCATGTAGATGTTGGATCCTTTAAATGAGTTTTGTGTTTTGTCTATTATTGCACTCCATGTAGATGTTTGTTATATATTAAAATATGCATTTCATTTTTTAATGTTATGTATACATTATAAGTCAGATATGAGTTGTACTGAAGTCTTATTTGCATTTCACTTCATTCTATGTCATTCACTTTTAATTTCTTACGCCTTAGCAGCAGATAAGAGTCTTACATGGATGTGGAGGAAGAGGCATTGGGCACAGAGCCGCTCGCGGATGTAGCCCATGACGAGTTGCCTGGGGTTGCAGCCCCAGAAGATGCTAGAGGTAATAAGATACCTCTCCTTGACTATGTTAAACTAAAGTTTCTTTTACTTTGACCATGTATATTAATATTTAATATTGCTTGGGGTTGTACCTATTCTTCTTTTGATGTAGAGGGGTCGTTGTCTACATCTTCTAAGAAGAGAGGACCCGCGCGAGGTAAGGAATTAATTGAGGGATCGAAGAAGAAGTTCATAACAACTAATGAACATGGGCAACCAAATGCATTGGATTATAATCTAGTTGATTTCTCAACATCCCTCGGTGTCCTCACACGAACAAATATCCCGATCACCTACACCAACATCCGCGATGTGCCTTGTGAGCACATTCAGATGGTCATTAATGGCTTAGGGAGAAATTATGAGTTTGAACATGAGAGTGTGTGGTTAGATTATGTTCCGAACCGCATGAAGGCATGTTGGAGGAATTACAAGAGTTATTTATATACAAAGTTTATCAAGGGTAAGGATCCGGCAGTTGTGAAACAAGATCCTGCCCCTGCTGGTGTGCCTATTGAGGACTGGATTACTTTTGTGGATCAACGTAATAGCCAAGATTTCCTGGAGTTAAGTGCAAGGAATGCATCCAATCGGGCCAAGCAAGTTGGCCCTTCTACACTTGGGCGGCGTAGCTTGGCTGTCACACGCCATCAGATGGTATATGTCTTCAAATATACATCGTATTATTTATTTCAAATTCTAACAAGCATTCCTTCATTCCATTAATGATGCATATTGATATTGATGTAACATGGGAAAGGCACTTGAGAAGAATCTCACCTCTGATGCCGAGATCAGTAGGTCTGATATGTACATTCGAGCACATACAACAAAGGAAAACGAATTCCAGTTTCCTGAAGTCTTAGTAAGTGCACCCCTCGTACCTCCTGACTTCTTTAGGATAACATATGGAATATAAATGTGAGTTTGAGTTGTAATGGTTTCTTTTGGATTTTGTCATAGGAAAAAATAAAGGAGGCTCAGAGTAGTAATCCTGGATCTTTGATGACTGGTATAGATGATGCCCTTACACAGGTATGCTTGAACATCAAATACTTGAGGTACAGGTAGTTATGCCTTTTTTGATAAATTAACTTTCATTTCTATCTACAGTCAATTGGTAGTGACAGTAGAGGGCGCATGCGGGGTATAGGTGGAACTGTATCCAAGACTGCATTGAAGAAAACAATCCCAGTATTAAAAAAGCTAAACACGGTGACACAAGAGCGAGATAATTTGGCACATAAATTAGAGGATATCGATAAAACCCTGTCACAACTCCAACAGACTGTTAAAACCATGGCAGAAAGTCAAGGGCAACCTGTTGTTGTCCCTACTCCAACAACGTTTCCATTTAAATCTAGTCAGGCCTCTTCGGTATGTACATGTTTCCCTAATACTAGTTTGAGCTTATTTTACACTATAAATTAAGATGTGTACTGATGACATGCATTTTGTATAGCCTGATTCGCTACATTTGGGCAAGAGATGCGATCTCTGCGATTGGAAGAAACGGGTACAGGCTCGTGGTGAGGTGCATATGGTTGATCCTACCGCATTAGTCCATGGATCTGAGCTAGGCGAGGGAAATTATAGCGTTATATTGACCGAGATTATTGTCGGGCATGCAGAGTTGTGGAAGGAAGATGGTTATCATCATATACTTGGAGAGGTCGGCGTGGGAGGATTTGTCGTTTGGCCTCGACAATTTATTACAGTCTATCCGTAATATTTATGAATAGACTTTGTACTTATTCACACTTATCAAACAATCCCATGTATTGTTCGGTTTTTTTTTTTTTTGGTTGACCTTCAACCCAATTTCTTTTATTGTGCTTTTTTTATCTAAGCAATGGGTGAATGGTATTTCGATGATTTCTGGCAAGATGAGGTACATTTATCTTCAAGGATGTATGCGTGTGACTAGCTTGGTACATGATCTTTTGCGAGTTTGGGTCTCAAACCTGATTTCCTTGTGTGTTTTTTTATTATTTTGTTATAACATGAAAATGCACTCTTGATGATTTCTTGTAAGATAAAATATATTGATTATTATTGATCATGTATGTAGGTGAGATCGATGGATGGATTCTCTCTCTCTCTCTCTCTCTCTCTCTCTCTCTCTATAGTATATAACCATATTGATTGATGTGTTGAAAAGCATTTTGATTTATGGGTTTTGGTTTTTCTAATGCTTAGTATTTCATATGCCGTGCAGTTCCAAATCCATTTCCTCTGTGGTGGACCTAGATAGAAAGCTTGGATGAACTGTAAGTCTTCAAAACCTTGAACTTGGTTAGATATCTTTTATTTTTATAAATTTTGTTAATAGTTAGTTGAATTAGAAGATGTGTGGATGTAGGCAGCTATCTCGTTGCCCAATGGTTTTAGATGGTGAATGAATGTTGCAATTGAGCATGGAAAATAATCAACGAATTACATATATATATATACATATTATGGAGGAGGATACCTTGGTTTTTATGGGGACTTGATATTCTTGTAGCCTATGTATGGTGCCCCAGTATTGCTTGTATGTTACTAGTATATAGTAGATATATTACTAGGTTATTATATATATATATATATATATATATATATATATATATATATATATATATATATATATATATATATATATATATATATGTTATTGAAGGAGGATGTTGGTTTTAGGGGGACATGATATTCTTGTAGCTTATGTATGGTGCCCCGATATTGCTTGTATGTTACTAGTATATAGTAAATATTATTAGGTTATTTAGTTTATATATACTTGTCAACTACAATGACCATAGGTTTTGAACTATTTCTGCCCACTGTGCGTTAAAGATGTTGGTTTGCTTGAATGATGAACTTGTTGAATTCTATTCCTGTTTAGCCGAACTTGAACATAATTGGATAATCGTTTTCAAGTTTTGTTGGTTAAATGCATGTCTTTATGTTTTTATAATTCACCCTGTGCAGTACCATCAAGTTCTGGTCATGTCCTTATCGCGGTCTGTAGCCAAAGTATGCTCGAGCCTTAGGGAGTTGTTGCAGTTGGACTTATATAACCTATCTTCTTCAGGTCGAGGGGGTGTACTATTTTGTTTTCTGATGGATGTCATGAACTACAATGACCTGATCTTATCAAGATGATAAGTATGTAACTTGGCCTCAGTTGAGTTCTATTATGAAATGAACAAATTTAGCATAGAGCTCGACTGATAGGTCTCTGCCTGCATGGTGTAGGTCTTCTGTTAGTGATTTCTGACCATAGGATTTGAACTTACTAACAGAAGATCTCCACCATGCAGGCATAAATATATTAGATGGGTTGTACGCTAAAGATGTACATTTCTTCAATGGAGCTCAACTGAAAATCAAGTTACCTATGATAAACTACAACAACATGATCTTATCACGATGATAAGTATGTAGGCAGCTCTCTCGTTTGTTACGGAGAGTCCGGTCTAAAAAAAAAAAAAAATCAATTTGACTTCATGGTCCAGAATCAATTTGACTTCATGGTCCCTTCAAAAAATGGTGAAGATGCTCTTTGTTGATGCCTTGAATTAGAATATGTTG
The DNA here is from genome assembly GCA_003013855.2 of Liriodendron chinense. Taxonomy (NCBI): domain Eukaryota; kingdom Viridiplantae; phylum Streptophyta; class Magnoliopsida; order Magnoliales; family Magnoliaceae; genus Liriodendron; species Liriodendron chinense. The sequence goes on along the minus strand of PVNU02003940.1, from coordinate 72,825 downwards.
GTGTACAACTGTAGCAGGTACAACTTGTAGCAGATCCATTTATGCCTTGAATTAGAATATGTTGGAGTCTAGGCATGCACATTCATTAGCACGTCCCAGCATGTCTTGCATAGGTGACATGAGCTGAGGTTGCTCATTGGTCTGGTGTAAGTCTAGAGCTAAAAATCAGGCTGTTCTACTCACTGGATGATTCACTTCTAACATGTGTGAGGTAGGTGAGTAGAAGACTTGCTAGCTAGGTTGGTATGCTTGAGGGATGAAATTCATCTTTTTCGTAGCTCACTCATGTATGACTGGTGAAACTCATTCCTAGCTCCACATGCTTGAGAGAAGGTGAGAGAGGGAGAGTTCTTCCTTGACTCATGTGACCAGGGAGAGGTCTTCCTTCTGCAAACTTCACATGTGTGGGAGGATGGGTGCTTCCTTTCTTGCACATGTGATGGAGAGTTGCACTTCATGTGTTGTTGGCCACACTAGTTGAGAGAGGAGACTCTTGCTAGACTTGCTTGCACATGAGGGAGAGGATGCCCACCAATGCAACGGCTGCACACATGCATGAGGAAGGAAATGTCTTCCTTAACTGGAACGTGTGGTGCTTGCTATGCTGTAGAACACATGAGAGAGATGTCTCTCTATTGATTGCAGTTGCTGGTGAGCTGCTTCATTGGAGGATGTTCAGTCCATGGCTGTTTTAGAGATTAACGGCTGGAAGACGATGCAGTGAGAGGTAGCTGTGATGGATGGCTGGAGAACTCCTTCAGTAACCACTCTCTTTTTAAGTTCCTTTCCTGATTGCATGGCTGTAAAGTAAACACTTTTGTGAGAGATGACGAGTTTGTCTCTCAGCCAACGGTTTTTTCGACTTCTTTTGCAACTTTTGTAATGCAAAAGTCCCCCGTCATAGACAAGGTCCCAGTATGTACTGACAAGAGCTGCAATTTCTGAAGTGATTGCAGGCAGTACCCTCCAACCCATTCCGTTTTCCACATCATAAGCAGTCCTCATGATGACTGCAACAATTGTCGCAGAGTATTACATGGATCCGTTGTATAGTTGCATTACATGCATCTTTCTCTTCAAATGTGCCCCTGACACACTGCAATGCCACCAAGACAATCAACATAACTAAATGAGAGCTAACAATTTGGGCAGTTAAAACATTTTGGACGTTGGATGTCTTGATTCTGTTTTTGTAATATTGAAATATTCATGATCAATGAAAGTGCATGCATAGTACCCAAACATTTCATTCGACAGCTTCTCTAGTGTTCTTAACGATTCTATATCTAATTCGGACCCAAACAAGTATAGCTCGGTGAGGTTAGGTGGGAGTACATGCGGCTCCGGCAAATTCTCCAATATTCTTATCAAATATGTCCTATATAAATGAAGATGATTTGAGAAGGAATCAAAAGCTAGAATCGACCCTTCATTACCTGCTCTTAGCCACAATGATCTAAGGTGGACCAATTTACAAGGGGAAGGGAATAATGCCATTTTGAGATCTCCTATTATGCAATAGGAGAATATTGCATTTTCTGGGTTGTACCAGAATCTGAAACATGGCCGATTTAGTATTGGGTTGTACCAGAAACTTGTCTAAGTTCAAGAACATTTTCTGGGTTTGGGGTGTCTTCTAATGAAGAGGGCTTGAGATGGTGGCACTATGATGGCTGATCTATTGGGGTCATCTGTTTCCATTGCAGAGGATGCCCATACATGACATACCTGTTGACAGTGAGTTTGCTGTTAGAGACTAGGTTGGAGAAAGTGACTCACAAATAGAGGAACATGAGTGCTGTCATCCCATCTTTGGTGTGAAAGATGATTTAGGTTTGGCTACTAGTTTCTAGATTCTTTGAGGACTTCAATGGAGATTAACTGATCAAAGTGGATTGAAACAAAGATAATGTCAGTTACTAGAAATTTCCATGAAGTCATCGGTCAACTCCTGTGTTGGTGCCATTCCGGTTGCTGTCTAAAGTTAGATAGTTTCAAAAACTCAAAGAGTTGCAATCCTTGGTATAAGAACATCAATAATCAACTGAACAAAAAAAAAAAAGATAAGAAAAAAATCAAGCATGAAAGATCTTGTTCTGGTCAAAAGAAGTGGCTGCAACATAAAAGCATGCTTCAGAAACCAAGTGAATTCTCAATTAACTAGCCCCATTTGCAGAGAGAACCGATCAGATCAGCATGTAGAATGTCCTGTCTTATTCGATAGGATTCCTTGATCACCATCACCTTGTGGCTTCTTTTCTACTAGTCTAAATTGTAAAGGATTGTGATTGTGAATCGCAGAAACTTCAAGTAAATACAACTGATGACATTCCTCTGTTCATCACTTGTATATAACTCAGGAACCTTGTGACATTTTCCCCTATTGTTCTATTAAAAGTGAACCACATGAGTCATCCTATCCTCCATACAGTAATTTACCATTTGGGGTCATAAAACCTATTTCATAATCTCCTGAATCTATAAGACAATAGTGGCCTGATTGAAACATTGAAGCTGACAGTAAAATTTGAACACAACCATTGAATCTGTGTAACCTTCTTTTAAAAATTTCGCGTCAATGGTAGACCTGGCTTTTTTTTTCTTTTATCATTATTATTACTTTTCCAGCGTTAATTCCGTGTGTAAGGAGTCTTTAATGAACTATCATTTCATCTCTCACCCTGTCCCTATGTTATTATAACAGTGGGGCCCCTTTGTTTTGGTGGACCAGTTCATTGTTCTTCTACGGGACCAATTCTATAGAGGAAGAAGTACCTTCCATTTGAGACAATTCGTGGGTCCTATGTGGGTCCTACAGAGATATTTCCGTTAGACAGATAAAAAAAAAAACTCAGGTGGGCCACACGACAGGAAACAACAGGGATTGAATGCAAACCATTGGAAACTTTTGGACCAAAATGATATTTGTGCCTACAGATTATCTACTTTTAAATAATTTTATGAACGGTTTGAAAGGCATAGGAGCATCAAGGTCAGCTCTAGGAAGGGTTTAACGGTGAATATTATTGTTTCCTGTGTGTGCATGGCTCACATCTGCCTGATTTTCAAGTCCTACTTTAGAATTAATGGACAAAATGGATTTCTTTTGGGCATCTCTGTGGGTCCCAGATTGTTTCAAACCACAGGAACTTCCCGTGGGCGGGGACCCTTGGAAGTCAGGGATGCCTAATGGACAAATGAATAGTTCAAACCATAGCATCCAGTTTAGTACAAGACAAAGTAGGAGAAAAAAGAAGAAGAAAATAATCCATTAATCTGTCTCGCTGACTCTCAATCTGTTTTCTAATCCATTGAAAACGTCAGTCAGAAGTACTAATTCCAAGCTCCAGGGCAAACACCAGCACGCGTTTCCCTTGGTCACATTAGATGGCCAAATTGATAAAACAAGACACGCATCCTCCTTCACCATCCCTTCGTATCCAGCACGTACGTACCGTCAATATCGTCTTATCTATGTAGATGCTCTTATCTGATTTATATGAAGAATACCATCTTCAACTAAGAGACTCTGCCCATATTGACACATTCAACTGCACACATATAAAATGGGAAGAATGATGTCCGCGTTTGAAACCTTCCTAAGGCCCATAGTGATGTTTCTTTGTCATCCAACCTGTTCATAAGGTCAAACGGACATGGATGAAGGTAAAACACAAATATTAACTTGATCCAAAGCTTTTGTGGCTCCCGAGAAGTTTTCAATGATAGGTGTTCAATTCAAACTATTTCCTGGGGTGTGGTCCACTTGATATTTGGATATGATTCAATTTTTGGCTCATGCGCTGAAATGATCGTAAAACAGATGGATGGCGTGGATAAAACACATAAATCATGACGGCCCCACAGAGTTTACTCAGTATAAACTGTTGGCCTTGGCCTTAAGTAGAGATGAGAGACTTGCTGATTTTTTCCTTTTATTCTGTCAGTTAATGAGCTGAGATAGTCCACTGTGATTTTTGGATTATGGGATCTTCATTATAGAAGATACAGTGAAAGGTTTGGATCTCATCCATGCCTACCACATGAGTAGAGATGACATATTAGAATCTGAACCGTGTTGATAACGATCTCATCCATGCCTACCACATGAGTAGAGATGACATATTAGAATCTGAACCGTGTTGATAACGATCTCATCCATGCCTACCACATCCGGATTGCACCTTGGCATGAGTATTTAGGTCAAGGTCAGGCCCATTTACACTGGAAAAGCTGCAGTGGCCACATGACTGATGCAAACACAACTTGCCCAGCCAATGTGCATGTGTGGGACCCTAGAGGACTTTGAAACAGGAGTCGATACCCAGACCTGAGTGTTTAAACGATGTTATCTTCACTCAGTCTACCACTTGAGCTGTAGATCAGGGTGTGCCTGGATGGATTATTGTCTAGGCCAGGAACGACCTATGAAATAGTATGGAGATCACCACCTATGAAACAGATTTTTTTGGGATGAGCAATATTTGGAACAGATTTTTTTTGGGATGAGCAATATTTGGAACAGATTTTGGGACAGATTTGGAACAGATTTTGGGACATGAAATCACTGTGCGATCGGAATGTGGTCATCATCATCCATTTTTTCTTCCTTTTTCACTTCAGGTTCTTGCTTAACTTTCGCAACTGAAGAGGATGATCGATTATCTAAGGGAACTGACTTTTTCATTCGCTGTGCAATCGGAATGTGGTCATCATCATCCATTCTTTCTTCCTTTTTCACTTCAGGGTCTTGCTTAACTTTCGCAACAGAAGAGGAACTAGAAATTTTTAGCTTTTTAATAGAAGAAGACGGGGGTGAAGTATTGACTTCACTTGCTAGCCTCTTGTTCAAACCTGTGCTGGACTTCAAAGACTGTTCATTATTTGAAATTGAATCCCTCTTGTTGTAACCATTTTGCTGAAACTTAGCAGACAAAGGTTTCTCATCATCTACGGCATGTGAGGTTTTAGTAGATGCACCAAAACCGGACTTTGATAACTTAGAAGATAGGGGTTTCTCATCTCCTGAATCATCAGCAGATTTATTAATGCTGATTTTTGTCTTTCTTGGAATGGATGAACTAGGAATAGATGAATTGTGATCCCTTGAAACATGGGAGCCGATTGCTTTTTTGACCTGCTACAGGCATTCGAGAGCTCAATGGTACATTATCATCAGAATCTTCATCAGGATCAACAGCAGATTTAACAGCAGACTTATCCAGAGGCTTCTTTTCCTTATTATAAGCTGCTGAGTCCCGTACTGATGAATGTTTGGGCCGATCAGGTACTGAAGCTTTTGAATTAGCAACAGTAGACCTTTCTACTGATACCTTCGCAGGTAAAACCACCTTAGTTTTTAGTGAATTGGAGTTTGGACGATCAGAAGCACGTGCATCAGAAACAGGCCTTCCTGAAGATCCATCATGCCTTTGAGATGATCTTATCTCACGCATTTACTTTTTCTGTGGACCATCTTACAAAACCTCTATTACGGCTGTCAATGATCCCAGTCCTAGCCTAGCGAAATAAAAAATTTGAATAGGCTTGGCTTGTATAGCTCAAAATTCTGTAAAATGATATGTAGGTTTTTAAATGATTTTTGCTTTAAAATACCCTACAAATCGCCATAAAAACAGCAAATTTGAAAATCTAGCGATTGTATCAGGTAACTGTCACTTGATTAATTTTCAGCAAAAACATCACGAGCTCACTGATATTTGTTATAACGGGACTTAAACGACATCAGTAGTGGAACCACTGTTTCTTTTCAATGGATTTCATCCAGAAAAATAGGGATTCACAACCATACCTGATGGATATATTGTCAGGGATAGGTTTTGATTCATGTGTCTTACAGGGTACATTTGGGCCATGTTGGGTGATCAAATTTGTTAATTCACAACTGATGAAGGATGCCTCAAAAATCATAAAAATCCTAAATTTATTCAACAGATAACGCAGAAGGCTAAAAAAAATAAGGCTTAGGGAGACCTCATATTTGAAAGAAAACAGTCAAATGATTCGAGGGTTGAAACATTTCAATTTGGGAGTTCTTTTCTTTTCTTTTTTCTTTTCTAAGATCCTTCCATCCAGAGGCCCAACGTATAAACAGTTTTGATCAGTGAAACATAATTCCAAATACAACAGCTTTAGTTCCTACACCATTAGGGTAACTCACACTAGGTACCTCCCTAACCAGGGTCACTCCACGTCCATCAGGTACGCTGCCTCGTGTTAACCAGGCAACTCGGAAATCATAGACCGTACCGTAGGAAATAGTTGGGATGAAAGGCCCACCATTAGTTTTGGGTAGGACCCAACATGGATAGTTCATCAAATATGCCTCGTCCAGATGAAAGAAATGACCCAAATATCACAGTATTCCAAAACTCAGGGGAAGCCATACCACATGAACATAGAGCTTTTAGGTATAATTTTATCTGGTGGCCCACTAGAGTGTTGAATCAGCCTGATTTTTGGGATCATCGCCAAACAAAGGGGTTGTGTGCCTGATAGACGGTGTGGATTTCGTGCACATAAAGTAATTTCCCCCACACTAGAGAAACTAACGCTGGTAGTTACCGAAGGAGGCATGCAAGTGTTTTCCATAACAATTCACCGGGTGTTATTGTAGCAAGCATCTTAAAACAAACGTCTCTGTCATTTTCACTTAATAAAACTAAAATGTCTGAAATTTGGTTCATTTGTGTAATGAATAAGGAGGAGGACCTTTATCTCACGCATTTACTTTTTCTCACGATATTATTGATAATGTCGCTGATACTCAGAACAATTATCCTCTCTGACATCCTCCGAGTGCTCTGTCTCATATCTGTGTTCGCACCATCACTTGTAATCAGATCCAACCCATCACTGATTACAGCATTGTCCCTGCATGTTTATGCTTTCTGATGCCCAACCTGTCTACATCACCGTTGAGACTTCAAACCCATCATGAACACATCGCTTGAACTTGACTTCCTGACCCACCATTTCGGATAGTCTTTGATTTTGACCGCATAGGTCACCATCCGGATCTGAGGCCCTGCCATCGTCGGCTGGATTTAATTCTGAGTCTGCCATCATTGGCCAACATATCTGCACCATACCAACAGCATCATCAGCTAGCAGCAAGGTATTCAGTTACGGTGGCCATAACAGCCACCATTATTGCTCTTATGATATGGGCTGTAATGACTGTTAATGTAGTCTTTTTTTCCCCCCATAATGGTCATTACAATGCGTAACTGTTGTCACCATTACTGTTACATAACGCCCGTTACAGCACACCTTGGCGAGCAGTCGTCGATGTTCATCTACTCCACTGCCATCACCGTTCTTTGGGTATAGTTTGATATCTGCCTGCTCCAATTCAGTTTGATCTTGCTCTCTGATCTTCATTTCAGCTTCTCTTATATGTTTTTGGAGAGATTCATGCTTCTCTCATATGCTTTCTGGTGGGAACCGTGTTTCTCTTGTCTGATTTTTTAAAGGATTTTTGTTTCTCTCATTTGCTTTTTGGAGAGATTTTGATTCCTTCTGATTCTGAGGGTTAATGTCAGCACTGTCCACAAATACCAATCAGATCTGATGTTTGCTGTCGCCAGTAACCATCATCTGTCTGAATTTGCCGAAGGAAACGGATTCGATCACCTGAAATTCATCGGCATTTGTCTCTCTTATTGGTATTTGTTACCTGAAGTTGACCAGTCAGTGGCATTTGAATTCATATGTGATATCTTATATTTGGTTCGCATGTTCTGTTGACTGATCAGATCTCCTGTCTACATGTCAATTTCATGTCTAGGGAGCAGATCTTCAGTTCACCATTTTTCATGGTCATTCTGATCTTCACCCTCGATGTCGTGCCTTTTCGTCTATCTGATTCTGATCACCGTCTTGGATATGTTCTCGTTGCAATCAGCCCTTAGTGCAACTTGGTCACAGTGCCTTCTGCTTCCTATCTAATTGTTGTTTTGCATCTGTTATCCACTGTTGCTGCCCATCATAGCATCACTTCTCGCTGGAAGCCTGCTGCTGAAGATTTTGTGTCACTGTTCTTACTTGCAATGCCTTTCAAACCAACTACTCTTTCTTAGAGCACCTTGAGTTTGAGGGGCTTGTTAGTAGAGGAGGATAGGATAAACATACAGCTGTATATATTAAAGATATATGATTAAGATTTATCTTGAATGTCAGTTAAGATATTCCCCCTTGTATATATTTTAGTGTTCCCAATGTAATACCAACAAGCTATTCACACTTCACAGTGCAGTCTCTTACATGTTAACACTAATTACCATGAGTAATATGTAGATGTTAACAGGTTTTTCCTTTTGGTGGATCATGTTTCTGCTAAGGGGCTGTTTGGATTGGAGTAAATGGAGGTAAATGGGGGGAATTGGGAGTAAATGGAGGTAAATGGAATTTGAAGTGTGTTTGGATGGGAGTAAATGCATGGAAATGAAATGAAATGGAAGTAAATGAGCATGTAAATGAGCAAGTATATAGAAGTAGGTATTAAGCTTGTACAAAATAGAAAACATGGACAGTAATTTGCACATGATGCAAATGCAGAAAGAAAGGAAAAGAAAAAGGAAGTTCAATGACAATGAAAGAGCTGTTTTGGTCTTGGCATGGGGGGGACCCTGTTCTAAAGAAAGGAGGATCAGGCACCTTGCTTTATTGGCAGTCTTGTGGTGGATTTGGTTGGAAAGAAACGATAAATGTTTCAGGGACAGGTGTGGCACTTTGGGCTCCACAATCTGAAGGTCTTTTCATTGCTTAGGGAGTGGGGCGCCTGACCCTTGGGGTGGGTTGTTTTTATATTTGTATTTTTCTTTTTCTTCTTTTCCCTTGTTGTGCCTTCTGGCCCTCTTGATAAAGTTATCAATTCTCCAAAAAAAAAAAAATCGGCACAGTCCTCACCTTAGAAACCAAAGGGGGCACAACCATGTGTGTGGGGCCCAACAAGGCAGCATGTTCCATCTAAACCGCTCACCAGATGAGCCACACTGGGACAAAGGGAGCTCCAACGCTTAAGTCAGCCATACAGCATGAACTTGGAACTTTTAAGTAGAATTTTATATTGTTCCCTATGAGGTGGTCCACCCGAATTTGACATCAGCCTAACTTTTACTCTGTACAGCGAACAAGAGGGACCACACCTAACAAACTGACTGGATGTCACACACAAAACACAAGCCCCACAGAGTTTAGCTGTTGTGCCATGACTTCTGAAAAGGTGGTGTGGCATGATTTCTAAGGTGTTGCAAAGATTCTAGTCTCTTCATCAAGGCATTCCATAACAGTAATGGTGGTTGTAATGGCCACCGCTGTTACCGTTACGATATTGGTCATAACCGTTATTATGGCCCCCATAACAGCTGTTATGATTTTTTTATTTTTTTTGTGAAAAAAAAAATCCTATTTCAACCCCATTACAGGACCACTATGGGGCTGCTATGACCTCATAATGTGTAACGGTTACCACATAGATTACATAATGGCCATTACAGAACCATCTTAGAATCTCCATCTCTCTCTCTCTCTCTCCCTCTCCCTATCTTTCCAGTTTCCATAATTGATCATCATTCTAATCTAAACCTCCTTATTCTTACCTAATCTAATATAAACTCTCACCAACAAACACCATTCTATTCCTTTCAACCACTCAACAATCTCTTAGAATGATTGGAGACTGATACTTGGCCGGAATCATGTAATTAAGAAATTTGAGCTCTGTGATTTCACCCCGATCTATGAGTGGCATCAGAAGGAGAAGGAAAAGAAAAAACAAATGACTACAGAAGTGAGTCAAGCTAGCCATCAATCACTTTTTAAAAGTAGACTTAGTAAGGGATCCATGCATCTTCATGTGATGAGTTGATTATGACACTGCTTTATTTGGAGTATTAGTTCTTGAATTAGTAATTTAGATTAAAAGCTCAGTGTTAAACTTCTGTTCATCCTATGGCATTTTATCTCAACCTGGGGCAATTGTAAACTATGCCAGTAAGCAAAGTGCAATGTACTTGCACATACCGAGAATTTCACTAAGGACATGCAGTCACAACTTTCTTTTCAGGTAAAATGTTCTTAATGTGATCGGTGATTCGTTCTTATTTTTAATTTTATATTCTGTTGTTTCTTTTGTGGCTTTTATAATTCTACAAGAATCCTTCAGTATATAATTCTTTTGTGGCTTTTTTAAAATGTTTCTTTTTTTTTTCCTTCAAGTCTGAGGAAGTAGCGTGCTTTTGGGTACTTCAAAACGTAAAGCTGCTACGTGTGTGAAGATTTAAGAAAAGATCTTAAACACCCAATCACTTAAGACTGCAGAGCCCCTGACTCTTCCAATAATCTTAGACTGCAGAGCCCCTGATTCTTGTAGTAACGGAAAGGAGCCCACATGCCCCTTTTCAAATGCATCACTACCTACCTCTCTCCCCACTCCACATTCATTTCTCACCATCAGATTACTCCATGAAAGGGACACTGATTGGACGGTGAGGAGCCCACCACCCACCTCAGTGGTGAAATATCATTTGTGGGGCCGTACTCTGTGAGAGGTGGGCCCGGGCGAGTACATACGTGTTTTTTTTTCCGCATTTGTCCCTTGCTAACTTACGTAACCGTTCTGATAGGAGAATATATGTAGTCCAGTTGTAGAGAGGTCATTGGGCTGTCATCTTCTTTCTAGGAAAGTGTCTAATCCAGCGTTAGAACTATGAGAATATTTCACTTATACAATCCCATCCGAGCCATCCAAACAGTGGGCCCCACCATGAAGATGAACTCTCCAAAAATTCCTGTGCATTCCAAACACATTCCTGTGCATATAGCAACTTATATATGTACGAATTGTGTTTATGGTGACATGAACTGTAATTTCTGGTCATGCAACAACTTCACATCTTTCAATAACAGGGGTTTTGTCAAAACATGTAGAATGGTTAAATGCGTAAATGATTAGGAGACGGACATTTGGTTCATTGTTTCTTTAATTCTACTATTACAGATGGATCACCTATTGGACAGCTTGGGTGTGTAGTGACTTTGATCTTGATAGAAAATGGGCCGCCTTTTAAATGCATCCCTGATTAGCCAACCTCAATTGTTTCCTCACCTGTATATATTGTATATGTATATACTGATTGCTGTGATGACTTTTGTTTTCCACCTATGTAACTACAATCCATACTACAAATTGAGCTAAATTGGGCAGCATGGGACCCATTTCTAAATGTCTACATGACCTATCTCAAATGGTGGGCCTCACTACGATACAGTAGCTACGAATGGAAAATCAAAAGCCAAATTTGATTGCATATGTAGTGCTTGTTGCTTTCTTTCTTTTTTTTTCGTTTTTTTCATGCAACTTATCAATGGCTCTCTTCTTGTACTTGTGGCAAATTGCACAAGATCAGAGTTGTCAAGTCAGCCATCTTGGACAATTTTAATAAAATGTGCAACTTTTGGATAGTGTCCCACCTGAAGAACAGTTTGGATCACCGGATTGTTGCAATTTGCATCTTACTATTGTGTTGTAATGTCGTTAACACAGATTTGAGAATGATGTCTTTGAAATTCTCCTTAATATGGTTTTTTTTATTCAGATTAAGATTTGTTAATTATGATAGTTTGTGTCAATTGTGAAGCAATGATGAAATCAAATATTCTCAACAGCAAAAGCATACAATTGTAAAATTCTAGAACTGATAACATTTGCTTGAAGGATTTCATTTGGAATTCTCATGGATGTAATATTAAGATTTGAAATTTTTATGCTTTTTATCAAATGCCTCGGAAGAAAAACATCTAACAACAGCATTAGTTTTGTTTTTGAGAGAGAGAGAGAGAGAGATTGAGAGAGAGAGAGAGAGAGATTGAGAGAGAGAGAGAGAGAGGTTGCTCGTCTTTGATATTCTAGTGGATTTTGATGTTTCAAAATATTAATTGCTGTTTTTTTTTTCCTTCAACTGATGAGCAGAGAAACATGGCATACATCTGTAAGCTAGAGGCATGCATGTACTCAATCAAATAAGACTGAAGTGATCATTACTCGAGATAATATGTGTTATACAAACTAGTTAAAACAAATAAAATTCCCATCACCCTTTGCAAAAGAGAGACGAAGATTTTTGCTTTGTAATAATCATGTTCTTACTATGGCATATGAATTGCTTTACACCAAATGCTTGTGTACCATTTCAGTAATTGTAAGATATGGTTTGATTGCAGTTATTTATACTGATGTGATGAGTCATTCTCATTCATGTAGACCTCTATAGCATTTACTAGCCCGGCGATTGCAGCTGTATCAACTCTTATTGTAAGTTACTTGATCTTATCTCACTCATTGTCTTTTTACAACACTTTTGAGTTGTCACAAACAAGGCACTCTGCAATCTGCATACAGATGTGTAACATATTTAAAATATTAATTGCTTAAATGCTGTATCAACTCTTATAAATCACTTTAAGGAACTTTTCTAGGTGCACGTGTGGCCATGCTTAAATGCTAACGGTTTTTTTTTCATATTCTAAAGCAACGCCGACGGTCATAAACCGTCGGAAATTCCGACGGCTCCACACCGTCGGAAGTTCCGACGGTCGAGCGACGGCTCATCGCCGTCGGAAATTCCGACGGCCGAGCGACGACTTATAGCCGTCGGAAATTCCGACGGCCCATAACCGTCGGAAAGCAATTGTGACGCCCCCTTTCCCGACGGCCCATCCGACGGCTAAAAGCCGTCGGGAAAAGTCATTTTTCTGGTAGTATCACTCATATGCATAAAAGTTAATTCTCTCAAAACTCAAAACATAGAAATCTCTCTCTCTCTATTACACACACACATAATATGTGTAATTGCGCCCAATAAGCAAAAAGCCCAGATTACCATGTGGTCACAATATGAAAAGAACATTGCTCAGTCATCTGATATAACTTGTGAGGGAGGAATATAGGGATGCTGGTGAAAGTTTGCATACATTCCATTTTACACAGGTGCACACACAAACTTCCCCCTCTCTTTTTTGGCAAAGGGTTGGACCACACCACCTGAATTTATTCAATAAAAACATAGCCTGTATAAACAACAAGGAGGCTCAAAAAGATCAACAACAACCTCTCACCTAGAAGCAAAACTCAAACCACAGCTTACCAAAAGTAACCAAAAAAAAAAAAAGTGCATCCTCCAAAAGAGGGGCTCCCACCAACCGGCCATCCAAAAAATACAGTTGACGCGAACTAGATAGACACATCTATACATACACTCTGCATGATCTCATCTTGTTGTAAGTCAAACTGACTCTAACCTCGAGCCACCAACAAACCCGCATCAACCCTAGGTGTTAGAAATTCGGATCTAATACCCGTCAATCCGTGATAGTAAAACAATCACACAAACACAAGATATTTTATGTGGAAACCCTTACAGTAAAAAAAAAAAACCATGGCACAAAGCGACAGAAATCTACAATAATAAAAAATAAAAAATAAAAACTTAGATTTATACATCACTTACCTTCTTCTATTATAGATCAATTCGATCTCCCCCCCCCCCCCCCCCCCCCCCCCCCCAAAAGCTAAGTATCAAAAACCCTCTCACACCTCACCAAAATCTTCGCCCTTAGTGAGAAAACTCGTAAGATAAGTATTAACCAACCCTAATCTAAAATTAGACTTAAATACCCGCACTTACACAAAATTGTGTAAGGTATTCGGTTTGACCTTCGGTTGGACCGAAACGAGCCGACTGATTTGTCTACTCGGACCGAAAACCTCCAAATCTTCATAGCGTGCAAAATGCAAAGTTCATCATAATTCGGTCAAACCAAACCCCTATTCAGTTGGACCGAAAATCGCCGAAACATCACAATCAGTAATCTATGATTTCGGCCATAATTCAGTTGGATCGAACCACTCTACGGTCGAATCGAAGAGTGCCTCCTCTGCCCAATATTGGCAGAATCTAAGGCATCTTACGCAACAATCTCCACTTGCATTTTGCCCTATCACCGAGAAGACCTCCCATGATACCCTCCACCTTGAGCGTAGACTGGTCCCTGCATCCCTCCACCTGCAACGCAGCTTCATCCACACCCTTGTGCAAGAGCACCCAATCTCATCAATAACTAGTGAGATTGATCAAGCCTAAGAATGCTTGAACTTTTCTATGGTCATTGGATTTATCAACATATCCACAGCATTCTCGTTCGTATGAATCTTTTAAAATAGAATCTCCCCTAAATTAATGAACTCTCATTTCTTATGGAACCTCACATCTATGTGCTTGGTTCGTGCGTGATACACTTAATTCATTGCTAGATGGATGTCACTTTGACTATCATAATGCAACTGAATCGCCTCTTGCTTAAGTTTGACTTCTCCTATCAGACCTTTCAAGCACAATGCCTCCTTTGATACCTCTGTTGCAACCATATATTCTCCCTCAGTTGTAGACAACATTATCATAAATTGTAGCGTAGATCTCCAACATATAGGTCCGCCTACTAATGTAAAAACATATCCTGTAGTGGACCTCCTGTTGTTTAGATCACCTGTATAATTCGAATCCACGTAGCCTATAACTCCACCTAAAGCTTCATGTCCCTTGAACATGATTCCAATGTCGACTATACCCCTAAGATATTTGAGAATCCACTTAACAGCATTTCAATGCTCGTTCCCTAGATTTTTCATATACCTACTGATCACGCTGACTGCCTATGAGATATCTAGCCTTGTGCAAACCATAGCATACATGAGACTCCCCACTTCACTCGTGTATGGCACCCGTGACATCTCTGAAATCTCTTCTTTCATACTTAAACACGACCTAAATGACAACTTAAAATGACCTACTAGAAATAGGCTAACTGGCTTAACACCTTCCATATTGAACCTCTCTAGCACCTTTTACACATATCCTTTCTTTGAAAGTCATAGCTTCCCAAACTCTGCCTCTGCTTATCTCCATGCCTAGGATCTTCTTCACAGCACCCAGATCCTTCATGTCAAACTCTTTGCTTAACAAAGATTTAAACAATAGTATCTCCTTCTTGTCATTTACAACAATAAGCACATCATCTACATAAAACATCAGTAGAATGTAGGACCCATCCCCAAGCACCCTATAGTATACACAGTAATCATAATCACACTTGTTATACCTAATCTCTACCCAGTAGGAATTGAACCGCTTGTATCATTACCTCGGAGACTGCTTAAGCCCATACAAGGACTTCCTCAACCTACATACATGGTCTTCCTTACCAAGCTCTTTTACATCGAGTTGCTCTAATTTCAAATTGGATTCTGCTATCATTACCAGTAGTACCCTGATTGATGTATGTTTAATAACTAAGGAGAAAACCTTGTTGTAATCTACTCCTTACCTCTGTGAGAACCCTTTTGCTATGAGCCTTGTCTTGTACTTTTCACACTCTCTCTGTTAATGCTTCCTTTTTTCTTATAGACTCATTTCACCCTATAACCCGCTGACCTTTTGGAAGTTCCACCAACTCCTATGTATGATTCTTGTGTAGAGATTTTATCTCCTCTATCGTGGCCAACATTCATTTGTTGTCATTCTTTCCAAACTTTGCCTCTTAAAAGGTAGAGGGATCTTCATTCCCTATGAACAATACAATAGACACTATATCCTCAAATCCATATCGAACCGAAACTCTAATGGTTCTTTTCTTCCTGTTCATAGCTATATTTGCTTGTGTATCCTTCTTATGTATGTTCTTTCCCATGTTAAATTGTTTTTTGATCAGTAACCTGCTCAACTGGCTCCATGATTTGCACTAACAATCTCTTTGCGTCACCATTTATTTTCGACTTCTCTGTTGCAACCTTGTTGGCCTTCAACATTGACGCCTCATTGAAGATAGCATCTCTGACGATGACCACCTTCTGAGAAACTGAATTCGAAAGCTTGTAGCCTTTGACACCTTTTTTATATCCAATAAAGATACACTTCTTAGTCTTTAAATCCAACTTCAACCTCTGTCTACTCTACACGCAAATATATGCTGGACACCTAAAGATTCTCAATCATGAGTAATCGAAGTCCTTCCCCTTCTAAACTTCTTTTACAACATTTAAGTCTAGCATTGTACATGGTGGCCCATTTACTATATAGCATTCCATATTAACCGCTTCCACCCAGAAGCTCTTAGGAAGCTAGCCCCCTATGCAACCTCATACTTCTCACCCTCTCCAGTAGAGTTTCATTAATCCCCTCTAACACCCCGTTCTATTGTGGGTCCCTGGAGTTGAGAAGTGCCTTGTGATGCCTTATTTCTTAAAGAATTTCATAAATTTCACCTCTTTGCACTTCGTATCATTGTCTGACTTGAGACACTTAACATGTTTACCAGTTTTCTTCTCTACTTCCACATTATATTCTTTGAACTTAGCGAATACCTCAGATTTTTTCTCCATGAAGTAAACTCAAACCTTCCTCAAGTAATCGTCTATGAAGCTAATGAAGTATAGTGTGCCTCCCTTAGATGGTACTATCACTGGCCTCCAAACATCAGAATGTATATAGTCGAGCACCCCGCTGCTAGTATGTGTAGCATATTTGAACCTTACCATGCACTACTTCCTGTAGACGTAATGCTCACAGAAATCCACCTTGCATGCATTAATTCTTTTAACAGTTTCCATTTATGGAGTTCCATCATGCGCCTCTCACTCATATGCCCTAGCTACATGTACCACATATTTGAGTCATCTGTCCCACTTGGATGAGAAGGCAAACTAAATTTTAGACTATTCCAAAACTCAAGTGGTCCCCACCAAGTGCTTTTAGTTATTTCAGCCATGATTTCACATGGTTTCAGATGGTATGCCCCCACATGATTTTTGGATAGGACTGATCTTTTAGATATCCCAGGCATCCACCAAATGCACGGTGTGGATGTCTGACACACACCTCTGTGGGGCCCACATAGGCCACCTATTAAGAATTGCACCAAGCCATCATGATATCTGCTTGCAACACAAACATGAGCAGGATCACTTAACTTTTAACCATCCATTTTATAGCCATCAAATGCATGGTTAGGATTTCTTGGTCAGTGTGATTTTGGAGAATTGCTCCAACCACAGTGTGCCCCACAATTTGGATGGTCTTGATAGGTGCCACATGTGAGGATGAGAAGTGAATTCTCATTGCTATCTTTGAAAAGAACCGAAATTTTGCTGTCTCTTTATCAGGTGGTGGAAAGAAATGGACCTTATAGCAAAGCTTCCATTCGTCAGAGATAGAGTTGTGGAGGGCTACTTTTGGACAGTAGGAGTGTACTTCGAACCACATTATTCCCTAGCTAGAATGGTAATGACAAAAATGATAGCATTAACAACAGTTATGGATGACATCTACGACGTATATGGTACATTGGAGGAGCTTGAATTATTTACTACTACGATTGAAAGGTTTGATACATTCACCTTACATATATATGGATTATCCTTTGTCCCAATCCAAACATCCAAAACTGTGAAATTGTGGCCCCAAAATGGACGGCTAAACTCAAAATTGGATGAGTAGATTATCTGATTAGTGTAATTTGTTGCTGGTGGTTTCTGATTAGCTGAAAAAATGCAATTTGGTTCTTAAATTGTCAGGTGGGATCGTGGGGATATGGGCCAGCTGCCAGACTACATGAAAGTGTCTTTTATTGCACTCTTAGATACAGTGGATGCATTTGAGGATGAACTAACTGGGGAGGGAAAATCATACCGGATATACTACTTGAAGGAAGCGGTATGTTGCAGTTCCATGAAAATTAGAACCACACAAGCTGAGGGTAGGTACCTAGTTGGCACTGACTGAGTGCCATGTGGGTAGAATTTTCATGAGATCCAGCCCGTCCACCAGGTCTCCTGCCTCATCTTACCTTTGTGGTGTTTATATGCCATCCCATTCACACCTTATATCATGTGCTTCATCAGGATGAAAGAATAATAAAAAAAAAATCCAAGTATTCCAAAACTCACATGGGCCATATAATTATCAGAATTATTGAAAATTTTAAACTGGGTAGCTGACCACCTGAGTGTCAAATATACTTTCTTATTGTTTTTTTCTTTTTCTTTTTTCTTTTTTTCTTTTTCTTTTTATTCTTTCAGTTCAAGGAATTGGCCAAAGCCTACTTAGCTGAAGCGAGATGGGCCAGCTCTGGGTACGTGCCAACCTCAGAGGAGTACATGAAGGTTGCCTTAATAAGCACCGCTTATCCTATGCTTTTTGTTTCATTTCTCATTGGCATGGGTGAAGTCATAACAAAGGAGGTCCTTGAGTGGGCTATAAATATACCAACGATGCTGAGAACTTGTTCTATAGTGGCCCGACTGATGGATGACATCCCATCAAACAAGGTATGTAATATTCCATATATATATATATATATATATATATATATATATATATATATATATATATATATATATATATATTCGTTACCTTATCGGCCATATAAATTATGCATTTTGCTTGGATGAAAAAACTTCTATATAACCTCTTGGGTATATGTGCAACTCAAGCTAAACCATCCAACTCTTGGGCTCGACTTTAAATGGGTCATGATCCATAAATTACAACCAATTGTTTAACCTAAGTGGCCTATTGATGGACATCTAATGCACAATTAAGATGAAAACAATGAGCAGATCAACTAAAAAAAAATGTTTACCAACCATAGGTAAGGATTACATAATCAATCAAAATTGTTCTTATAACCTATACAAAGTGGGGCCCATAATTTAGATGGTTCAATTTGAGTTACATGCATGCCTTAGCCTTGTCCAACCATACAAATTATGCATTTTGCTTGGATGAAAAAACTTCTATAAGCTTGTAGAACAATTTGTCCATGTTGTATATGTGTAACCCAAAAGTTAAATTATCCAACTCTTGGGCCCAACTTTAAATGGGTCATGATCCATAAATTATAATCAACTGTTTATCTTAAGTGGCCAATTGATGGAGATCTAATTTACAATTAAGATGAAAACATTGAACAGATCAGCTACAACAACAACAACAACAACAACAACAACAACAAAAAAAAAAACTTCGCTAACCATAGGCCAAGGTCATCTAATCAATCAAAACTGTTTTTTATAATCCATACGAAGTGGGGTCCACAATTTAGATGATTCATTTTTAGCTGCCGTTTGTGTAAACTTTGTGGGACCATCACTCCTCAATAGCCTTTTTGTCTCACTATGCTTTTTGCTCTTTTAAAGATCTATCCAATCAATGATTCTACTAAACTAGGCACTTTTTGCTTCTATTATGAGTACTTGGATCTGATTATTTAGTAGTCACAACTATTTTTTATTTTTCTTTCCCATAAGACTTGGCGGATACACATTGTGAAGGCAGCCCATGCCTTTGTTAGGGTTTTTCTGTGGGGAGGTTCAAATAAGTCCCTTGTGCAAATTATTTTGTGAAATTTTAATTTTTTTAAATTATTTCATGAAAATTCAAAAGATCTCAACTTCACCACATTTTATTTAATTTTTTTATTTGTCATTCTTTAGAGACTGTTTCCTTGATTATGTAAAGCTCACTAAATATTATTCAAATTAACTATAGCATAAACTATAGCATAAAAAGCTAATCTTCAATCAATGACCACTCATCATGTGGGCCCTTGTTGGACACTGATTGTCCTTTTAAGAATAATTTTGATTGGCCAATACCAACATCCAACTGTTAGCGGTTCAAATAGATTATGAATTAAAGACAACAGGCATTAGCTGTGAAACTTTTTATAGAAAACCGTAGAGATGAATGATTTTTTTTATCCTCCTAATAATGTGTGCAGCTTGAGCAAGAGAGACAACACGTTTCATCCGCAGTGGAGTGCTACATGAAAGAGCATGGAACATCCTACCAAGAAACCATCCAAAGGCTCCGAGAAACGGTTGCAAGTGGATGGAAAGACATCAACAAGGAATGCCTTAAACCCACTCCAGTTCCTACGGTTGTGATCAATGTCATCCTGAACTTCACACGTGTGCTCGAACTCATATACCAGCATCGAGATGGATACACCGATTCCAAGGTTGAGACCAAAGAACGGATTGCATTACTGTTTGTGGACCCTATTCCACTTTAGAAGATGGAGCTTGTTGTGTCTTATTATGAGTCGACCATGTTTCTTGTTCTTACCTAAGGTTGGCTTTATTGAATAATGAAACGAATTTACATCTTAACTATTAAGCATTTTATCTTGTGGACAAGCTAGATATCAGGCACATGCCATGTTAGCACATATACCAACTTGTAGATGGTAGAGCAACATACATCTACAATAACATAGACGTCTCTCATTCCTGCTAGACTTCATGGTTTTCGGCCAAAAATGTAAAGTTTCCAAACTAGCTCATCCACGTACGTGAGTCTACTCACTTTTCTAAGCCCTTTTAATGTTGGGCACAACTTCCAAAACCCTATGGATCAAAAAGATTTGATCAAAACAAAACTTACTATTTATAGTAAAATCAAATTAAAATTAGGTTAATGACCGACAATCTGGTCGAATATCGCAAATTCGGCATGTGTAACCTGACATAGCTGGTTTGGTTAGCTTAACTAACTTGAGCTACCTTAAAATCATATATTATACATCCAAAAACTCATATTAGATTGTGAGATACAACTCATTTACAGTCAACCCTGATTGGGCTTCCTCTAGTTCATCTTGGTCATGTAGATGTATGCGGCCCGCTCTACATCAACCACACTATAGGAAAATAATGGTAATTGAATGCCAACCATTAAAAACTTCGTTGGGCCCACTGTAATCTTTATTTTCCATCCAACATTGGTAATCAATTAATCTAGAAGTTTTGTGGCCCATGTTAAAGTCCCTCGATATACATTGAGACGCCATATTCCTCTAATAGTTCGAGCTTTTAGATCAAGTGGTGGTTTGACATGGTATCAGAGCGAAAGGTCTTGTGTTCAAATTTCGGAAGTAGCAAATATGTTACCAATAATATATTCTCCCACGGGGAGCCGTTTATGGTGTGAATTATGATAATCCCTCCACTTGGGTTCCCTCCACCCTTGCCCAATATGTTCCCATGTGGAGTTCCATCCCGCACGTGCGGGGGAGTGTTGAAGTCCCTCGATATACATTGAGACACCATCCTCTAACAGTTCGAGCTTTTAGATCAAGTGGTGGTTTGACAGCCCTAATTATTGTTGCATGCTGTTGTAGGTGAACCGACTCTAATCATGAGCCAACAACAAACCCAGATCACCCAAAGTATTAAAAATTCAGATCTAATACAACTATTAATCCATGCACTTTGCGAAAGCATGTTCAACTAAGATAGAACCATAACAATAACTAGAATAACCAAACAATCAAGTAAGCAACCACAAAACACAACGTATTTTGGCTAATACCCTAAAATGATATGACAAAATGGATGAACGGTGTGGATATACACCACATGCATTTACGGTGAGCCCCACAGTCGTGGATCCACAGAAGCAGCCCCACAGTCGTGGAGCCACATATAGCCTGGATTGTTGAAGCATATGCCCAAGATCTATACTCATTATATTCTACCCTCGATCACACGAGCTTGAAACACATGGGGGTAGCTTGGGTATTTTTCTTGGTCTTGATCATGAATTAGAGCAAACTGATAGACCAATCCTGACCATCCAATTGGTGACCATCAACTAATAATTTTTTTACAAAAAAAAAAAAAATCAGTCAAATTCAAAGGCGCCCATGCTCCAGCAATATAGACCATGGAAAAAAAAAAAAAAAAAAAAAAAAAGATCAATTTGATTTGTGAGCGATGCTTCATCCATACACATGGCATAGTTGTACAGAAATCAATCAGACCATCCAAGTCGGTAACCCAATTTATGGATAGAGTGGGACCCAAAATTCTACGCGGAAGAGATTACAGTAACTATACGATTTTGCCCTTGCCATTTGGACCTCTCGCTATTCTACAATTTCAACCGTCCATTCATTATCAATGGCTAGGATTACTTGGTCAGATTTTGGGCTCACATCATGTGCAAGTGAGCATTCCTCTCTCTCTCTCTCTCTCTCTCTCTCTCTCTCTCTCTCTCTCTCTCTCTCTCTATATATATATATATATATATATATATATATATATATATATATATATATATATATATATATTACCCTATGGGCCATATAAATTATGCATTTTGCTTGGATGAAAAAACTTCTATATAACCTTTTGGGTATATCTGCAACTCAAGCAAAAACCATCCAACTCTTGGGCTCGGCTTTAAATGGGTCATGATCCATAAATTACAATCATTTGTTTAACCTAAGCGGCTTATTGATGGACATCTAATGCAAAATTTGGATGAAAACAATGAGCAGATCAACTAAAAAAAAAAAAAATGTTTACCAACCACAGGTAAAGATTATATAATCAATCAAAATTGTTCTTATAACCTATACAAAGTGGGGCCCATAATTTAGATGATTCAATTTGAGTTACATGCATGCCTTAGCCTTGTCCGACCATACAAATTATGCATTTTTCTTGGATGAAAAAACTTCTATAAGCTTGTAGAACAAATTGTCCATGTTATATATGTGTAACCCAAAAGTTAAACTATCCAACTCTTGGGCCCAACTTTAAATGGGTCATGATCCATAAATTATAATCAACTGTTTATCTTAAGTGGCTGATTGATGGAGATCTAATTCACAATTAAGATGAAAATACTGAACAGATCGACTACAACCAAAAAAAACTCGCTAACCATAGGTCAAGATCATCTAATCAATCAAAACTGTTTTTTATAATCTATACAAAGTGGGGCCCACAATTTAGATGATTCATTTTTAGCCACACGTATGTGTAAACTTTGTGGGACCATCGCTCCTCACTAGCCTTTTTCGTCTCACTATGCTTTTTGCTCTCTAAAGATCTATCCAATCAATGATTCTACTAAACTAGGCAGTTTTTGCTTCTATGATGAGTACTTGGATCTGATTATTAGTAGTTACAATTATTTTCTATTTTTCTTTCCCATAAGACCTGGCGGATGCACATTGTGAAGGCAGCCCATGCCTTTGTCAGGGTTTTTCTATGGGGAGGTCCAAATAAGTCCCTTGTGCAAATTATTTTGTGAAATTTTAATTTTTTAAATTTATTTCATGAAAATTTAGAATATCTCAACTTCAACACATTTTATTTAATTTTTTTATTTGTCACTCTTTAGAGATTATTTCCTTGATCATGTAAAGTTCACTAAATATTATTCAAATTCACTATAGCATAAAAAGCTAATCTTCAATTAATGACCGCTCATCATGTGGGCCCTTCTTGGAGATTGATTGTCCTTTTAAGAATAATTTTGATCTGCCAATGCCAACATCCAACCATTAGTCCTCCAACTACCATCTTCTCTGATTTTCTTCCTTGAACACTGGGTTTTGTGACAATTCCAGGCATGGGAGCTGTGGAACGAAGGCAGAGGTTTGGAGGTGGTCGATTCGTTGATTGTCAGTTCTTGTCCCACCAATGAGGTTCGAAGATGCATTCAAGTGGGGCTGTTGTGTGTGCAAGAAAATGCAAGGGATAGACCAACCATGTCATCTGTTGTTTTCATGCTCGGTATCGATCGATAGGGTTGCACCGAAACTGCTCGCTGTGCCCTACACATGGCTCCGTCAACACAGTTGGGAAACGATGGTGAATGGCAGCAAGTTCGCCGCTATAGACAACCACCAAGCGATTTCAGTCTTTTTGTCGGGAATATCACTTTCGACACCTCCAGGGAAGATCTCAGCAGGATATTCGGGAAATATGGGAAGCTCACTGATATCCACCTTCCCGGCGATCACAGCACGGGCAGACATAGAGGTTTTGCGTTCGTTCGCTTCTTGTATGAGGCAGATGCGCACAAGGCGATTGATGTTCTCAATGGTCATCTGATCGATGGCAGGAAGGTTTCCGTATTAGTTGCTAACCCTAAGAAGGAAGATAAGATTCGTACCCTCTCACGCCCACAGCGAACGGCTCCAACAGCAAACTACTCGCCAGCCCCTGCCGCCCCAACACTAAGAGAGCGGACTATCTCCTATTCACAAGTTGTTAAGAATGCAGGGGGTCATCTTTGTTGCTCGAACCAAACGGCTGCGCTGATGGAGACGCCGACGATCCCAGATGTTGCCATGAACAGGGTCACCGTCCGTGCTGACCCTATTGAGGTAGAAAGCAAACAATCCGAATTGAGACTAGCTTTGGTGGGGTATGCAACTGATTTCTCAATACCTATCATCCGTTTGATGAAATGTCTGAGAGAGTCCAAATACGCTGCATCAGCTATTGATGTTGCCCGGATAGGTCCTTTAAAGTTCCTAATCACCTTCAAGACACGTTTGGAGCTGCTCTCCTTCTCTGCGGATTCCTCTCTCCACAAAGACATGGGATTATCTCGGGTAGAGAGATGGTCGCCTGAAGTCGTCTGCGGCAGAGAAGGTGTCTGGATCAGATTCTATGGGATCCCAGCAAATGCCTGGCTGGAAACAGTGTTCATTAACCTGGGCAAGACTTTTGGATCGGTAGTTGAGGTTGATAGATGCTCCCTCCTAGGCCTAGACCAAACAGTGGCAAGGGTGAAGGTAGCACTAGACTCAGGGGTGGATACATCCAAAGTCAGAAAGCTGGATGTGGCAGGCAAATGTTTCCCTATCACCCCCCTTCTAGAGTACCCAGATTTGTATGGTCTCTCCACGAAGGCGTATACCCCAGCGACTTTCAATCAAGGCGAGAACACTAGACAATGGGTGGAAAGAGCATTCCACCACCCGTTTAAGCCCCCTGAAACAGTTGCTCATCCCCTTGGGGAAACTATCCTTGTCTCCCCTTTCGACCCTGGAGATACGAATGGTGCCCCTGCAGGTGTCCGTCCGACTGACCCCGTAGTCTACAGAAATGCATTGATCTCCAGTGATCCAACTTTCAACCCCGCAAGTGCCTCTAACAAGCCTCCACCTGATGGCCAGGCCTCGGCAGAACAGTGTCACAATGCAGCCTCAATGAAAAACAGTGTCAGAACAGTGTCTCTATGTAGAACAGCGCCACAATGCAAACCTGATGGCCAGCCCTCAGCAGAACAGTATCACAATGCCTCCAATTCTGAGGTAAATCATGTGGCAGATCAGTGTCATAATGCAGCCTCAGTGGAAAACAGTGTCAGAGCAGTTTCAAAATGCAGAACAGTGCCACAGAGCAGACCTGATGGCCAGGCCTCATCAGAACAGTGTCACAATGCCTCCAATCCTGAGATAAATCATGTCCAAGCAATGCAGCCTCCCCATGCTGAATTGCTCCCGTCCCCAACTCCACACAGGCACTCCTCTTCACCTTCTACGGAAAAGGCCTCACAACGGCAAAGACTTGAGGACAACGCCACTCCCACCCAACACTTCAAAGACAGAATCACTGCCTGGCAGCCCTGTCCAGTATCCCCACAAAGGGTGCAAGGGGTCACTGTTATTGGAGAGGAATACCCTTCCCCTTTGGGGAAACTAACATCCTTTGGCTATAACCAATCCATTGCTCCTCCCTTTTCTCACAAGATTCATCTCATGGCCTCCCCCTCCTCCTCAGAAACAGGGGAGTTTGTCCCGAACTCACCTAATCAGCTCAGCTCAACTCAGGACGACCTCCCCCTCCCAGCCTGCGGTCCCGAGGAGCAGGGACTGTCCCTCAACGTGGATCTGTCTCCATACTTTCCTCTCCACCCCATCGATCCAGCTCTCGGGCCCCTCCCTGGAACAGTTATTTGGCAACCGGATGGCAGTGCAGAGAACAATGTTTGCCATAGCGACAGAGACAGCGACCAAGGTATCTCCCAATATCAGACCTCCAGAGACAATGTGCGTGAACCCTCTCAGATTCCTGCTCCGATAGTTAATTTGATAGGTGGGAATACACCAGCAGGTTGCAATCCCAGGGCTCGCTGGATGGTAAATCAGACCGGTGTGAAGCTGTCTGCAGAGTTCAGGGCCAGAAGATGGAGAAGACAGCAGCAACGGGCAGTGGATTCAGGCTGTATGACTGATGGATAGTTTGCTAGTGTGGAATATTAGGGGTGTGGGTAATGTGGCGTCAATTCAGAAGGCGAAAAGATATATCAAAATGTATGATCCAATGATTGTCGCCCTTCTAGAGCCAATGCTCAGTGATGTTAAGAGAATCAGAACAGGTCTGAAACTAGGCTTTCACTCTTCTTTTTCAAATGCAGGTGAAGGGGGTAAGGTTTGGATTTTTGTTAAGACAGCCCTTTCTGCCCATGTCCTCTCTGCTTCCTCGCAGATGCTCTCCCAGCAAATCGGATTTCCTGGACAGGCGGAACCTTTCGTTCTCTCAGTGGTTTATGCTAAATGCTCTAGTCTGCTCAGAAGGGACCTGTGGGCTGACATAGCTATGAGGTCCACGTTAGTTACGGTTCCTTGGATTGTGGTAGGAGACTTCAATACTGTTACAGGCCAAGCAGAAAGATACGGAGGCCACAATCACAACACGACCCACTCAGCTGATTTTGCGGAATGCATGGATATGGCAGGTTTGCAAGACGCCGGTTTTGTAAGGAATAGATTTACCTGGTGCAACAATCAGGCAGGCACCTCTCGTAAATGGCCGAGGCTTGATAGGGCTATTTGTAATGCTGAATGGTATGCCAGATTTCCCTCCTTCAAGGTCCAGCATTTGCCCAGAGTGGAGTCTGACCATTCTCCCCTGCTCATAGCCTTCCCTCCGCCAACTAAACGCCTTCAGAAGCCTTTCAGATTCCAAAATATGTGGCTGATGCATGCCTCATTTCGTCAGATCGTTGAGGAATCCTGGGTCTCAATTGAAGGGAGTCATCCAATCATCCTCCTCCAAGCCAAGCTGAGAATTCTGAAGCTGAAGCTGAAAGTCTGGAACAGGTGCACCTTTGGGAATGTGTTTCTGAAAATCAAGGAAGAAGAAAAGGAGATAGCTAGGATAGAAAACCAGCTCCTATCTGTGCCAGATGTCGCCAACATTACTGCCCTTGACATAGCTAAAGCGAATCTTTCCCAATTGGAGCTTATGGAAGAATCCTTTTGGAAGCAAAAGGCCAGAAACAGGTGGCTTCTGGAAGGGGACAGGAACACCAGATTCTTTCACTCCTCTGCCATAGACCGAATTAGACGAGCGGCTATTCAATCCATTAAGCTGGACAGTGGGGAGAGATTGGAAGATTTGCAGAAAATCAGAGAGGAAGCGATCCGATTCTATGATTCTCTTTTCTCTTCTGAAGCAACGGATCTGGATCAGGAAATGTTGGACCCTATCCCTTATGTTGTCACCCAGACGGACAACGATTTGCTCATGGCTCCACCTTCGATTGACGAGGTGAAGGCTGCGACTCTCGACATGCCTAGAGATGGAGCCCCCGGCCCAGACGGCTTCTCAGCAGCATTCTTCGCGGACTGTTGGGATATTGTTGGCCATGACATCTATATGGCAGTCCGGTCTTTCTTCAGAGGTGAAGACCTCCCTAGAGCTTTCACGTCTTCCCTTCTTGCCCTCATTCCGAAATCCCCATCTCCTGAAAAGCTTTCTGATTTCCGTCCGATCAGTCTCTGCAATTGCATTTACAAGATCTTCGCCAAGGTCCTTGCTTCTAGGCTTAATAGCCTCCTCCCCAGGCTGATTTCGGCTGAGCAAGGTGCCTTCATCCGAGGGAGACCGATTGCGGAAGGGATAGCGCTGGTTCAGGAGATCTTCAGAGACATCAACAGGAAAGTTCGAGGCAATAACGTCGTAGCCAAGCTTGACATGGAAAAAGCCTACGATAGAGTGGAATGGAATTTCCTCAAGGCTGTCCTTAAGAAGTTTGGTTTCTGCCAAAGCTGGATTGAGCTTCTAGAGAAGTGCTGGTCCAACTCCTGGTTTTCAGTGTTGATCAATGGCGAAGCTTGCGGCTACTTCAGGTCTTCTCGAGGTCTTCGGCAGGGGGACCCTCTCTCCCCAAGCCTGTTCATAATTGCTGCTGAGGTTCTCAGCCGTGGCTTCAAGAGGCTGGTTGAAAGAGGTTTCTGCCTCCCGTTCAAGACTTGCAGCGGGTGCCCGATAGTTTCGCATCTCCTCTACGCTGATGATACGATTCTTTTCTTCAACGGAGAGCGGAGATCGACAAGAGCGGTCAGCAATTTCATCAACAAATATCAAGCCGTTTCAGGTCAGAAAATTAACAATATGAAAAGCATGTTCTTCGTCTCCAGCAACGCCTCCCTATCTTCAGCCCGGTCGATTGAGAGAAATCTGAGCATCCCCAAAGCGTCTTCTCACCTAACTTACCTTGGCGTCCCAATCATCACGGGTAGAACCAGCAGCCGTTTCTTCCAACCTCTGCTGGAGAAAATCAAAGGTAGAATTCTGGGCTGGAAGGGTAGAATGCTGACCCAATCAGGGAGGTTGGTGCTCATCAATCACGTCCTGGCCAGCATCCCAGTCCACTCCATGGCTGCAACTGCCATACCAAAATCGGTTGGGGAGAATCTTGAGAGGTGTCTCTCGGATTTCTTCTGGGGTTGGAGCGAAGGGAAAAGAAAACTGCATTGGTGCAGCTGGAAGAGAATTTTCACGCCGAAACTGGAAGGAGGCCTGGGTATCAGAAAATTCGGTGACACTATGAAGGCTCTGCATCTGAAGCTTGCTTGGTCGGTTCGCTTTGGAGACAGCCAGAGCAGATGGGCTGATTTCTGCCAAGCTAAATACAAGGACGACCTCTCTGCTGCTGCAACTAGCCGGCGTCCTTCAGCTAAGTCCCAGCTCTGGAAAAAAGTCCTCTCCCTCCTCTCCATCATTGATAGCAACAACAGGTACCTGCTGGCCAGCGGTTCTTGTAATTTTTGGACTGTCGACTGGACAGGTATGGGTCCTCTAAATTCTTGGCTCACCGGCCCTATCACTGATTCGATCAGCCACCTCCAAGTTAAAGATATCTTGGGGCCGGATGGGATCTCGCTCCCGAACCGTCTGCACCCTCTGCTTCCTCAGTTGGTATGGGACCATATAGCTGAAGAAGGCTTTTGCACGTCTGTAGGCATGGACAGGCATGTCTGGCCACTCTCGCTGTCAGGGAAGTTTCTCCTAAAGACTGTTTGGCCGATTATTAGCCCGCTGGGGACCCGAAAGGGCTGGTCCAAATGGGTGTGGCATGCCAAACTTCCCCCAAAAATTTCCATATTTGTCTGGAGGCTCCTGCATGGTGCTGTTGGGGTAGACACGCGTATCCGTTCCAAAGGTATCCACCTGGCTTCCAAATGTAATTGCTGCGAGAGTGGGCCCGAACCAGCTGAGGAGTCTTTGGACCACCTCTTCATCTCGGGTGAGATTGCCTCCAAGGTTTGGGGTTTTTTCTCTTCGTTATGGGACATCCCGATATTAGGAGACCCCACCATTGCGGGCAGAACATCTTTATGGTGGAGAAAGGCGGCTGATGTAGATGGCTTCACAACTCTCACGGGCCTGCTCCCTTGCCTCATCCTCTGGGAGGTTTGGAATGCCAGAAACTCTATCCGATATGAGGCTGCGGCCACGACCTCGGCGGTTCCAATCTCCCGCATCAAGAGGTGGATCAGTCTCTTAGGCCCCTTGCTCCCTGCTCCTATGGATTCTTTCCCCTTGAGACAGCTGGCTCTAAACTCGCTTCAGGTCACGCTAAAGGCGGCCCGTCAAGGGTCTCCTTCGGTGGTCAAATGGATTCGGCCGCAGTGCGGTTGGGTAAAAGTTAACGTCGACGGCTCCGCAAAAGGTAACCCGGGGTTATCAGGAGGTGGAGGTGTTTGTAGGAACAGGGAAGGCGTTTTCATCTTTGGCTTTGCCAAAGGATACGGATGGGGTTCCAATATCCGGGCTGAGGCTAGGGCCATCCTTCAAGGCCTTTCTATGTGCGTCAAGCGAGGTTTCCCCAAAATCGTGGTGGAAAGCGACTGCAAAGTTGTGGTGGACCTCCTCAACAAGGATACCTCGTCCATGTGGACCCTTTGGTACTTCTGGACTCGGATTTTTGTCCTCAAACAGGTAGCTCAAGTAACCATTGTCCACGTGCCTAGAGAAGTTAATGGGGTGGCAGACGGCCTCGCCCGCCTAGGTAGCGACGGTCAAAGGGATACTATCTTCGAGAGACAATCGGACCTCCCATTCACCAGCCGTGGATTGCTTCTGCTTGACCGCACGGGTTTGGGAAACCTTAAATTGTCTTGAGCTTCCTCGCCCCCCCCTTTCTTCTCGTTTGGGCATCCTCCCTCGCGCCACTCGAGCTCGGTTAGGCCCTAGCTCTTGGGTATTTCTTTAGTCTTTTCTATATGATAGGCGAGGCCCGTCGGCTTTTTGTGGCGCCCGCCTGAAAGTGTGTATAGTCTTTTCTCTTTCAATACAGGTTTAGGTGGGTTGCTCCCACCTTTTGAAATTTAAAAAAAAAAAAAAAAAAAAAAAAAAAAAAAAAAAAAAAAACATCCAACCATTAGCGGTTCAAATTGATTATGAATTAAAGACGGCAGGCATTAGCTGTGCAACTTTTTAATAGAAAACCATTTTTTTATTAAAAAAGAAAAAAAAATCTACTTTGATGGAAAGTTTAATAGAGATGAATGATATATTTTTTTTTTATCCTCCTAATAATGTGTCTGAAGCTTGAGCAAGAGAGACAGCACGTTTTATCTGCAGTGGAGTGCTACATGAAAGAGCATGGAACCTCCTACCAAGACACCATCCAAGAGCTCCGAGAAACGGTTGCAAGTGGATGGAAAGACATCAACAAGGAATGCCTTAAACCCACTCCAGTTCCTACAGCTCTGATCAATGTCATCCTGAATTTTACATGTGTGCTCGAACTCATATACCAGCATCGAGATGGATACACCGATTCCAAGGTTGAGACCAAAGTACGGATTGCATTACTGTTTGTGGACCCTATTCCACTTTAGAAGATGGGGCTTGTTGTGTCTTATTACGAGTCAACCATGTTTCTTGTTCTTACCTAAGGTTGGCTTTATTGAATGATGAAACGGATTTACATCTTAGCTATTAAGCATTTTATCTTGTGGACAAGCTAGATATCAGTCACATGCCATGTTAGCACATATACCAACTTGTAGATGGGAGAGCAACATATATCAACAGCAACATACACCAACTTATAGATGGCATGAGCCCAAAAATGAGGCAGATTCAAATCTCGGGTGGACCACACCATAGGAAAAAAGTGGTAATTGAATGTCCACCATTAAAAACTTCCCTGGTCCACTCTAATATTTATTTTCCATCCAACTTGTTGGTTATGTCACACAGGCCTGGATGAAGGGAAAACACAAATATTAGGTTAATCCAGAAGTTTTGCGGCCCCCATTAGGTTTTTAAGAGTGGACATCCAATCATCATTTTTTCTTGTGATGTGGTCCATATGAGATGTGGATCTGCTGCATTTTACCCGAAATTATATAAGCTTGCAAAATCGATGGCATGATAAAATACATGTCATGATGGGGCCTATAGAGCACCATCCAATACCGAGTCGCTACTGGCAATCAGTGTCACTGTCAGGATTAGAGAAAAGCAAAAATGAAGAAATAATATTTCCCCAAGCAACATTGTTTTTTGAGAAATTGTGGATATGTTGATTTTCAAACCATCACCTCATAGACCAATATAAACAAATTACATCCACAACTACAAACAGAAGAAGTATTGCATATGTCTTGCCTGCTAGCCTAGCTGTAAGATGCCTAGCGGGTCTCAGGTTTGAGTGCTAAGGAGACATACTAACCCCATTGGTAGGTGGATGCATCATGTGACTAACTGTGTGGGTGCATTGCATGACTAATAATAATAAATAAATAAAAAAGCATTGCATAATGTTGTGAGTGAAACGGCTCTAATTCTGAGCCAACAACAAACCTGAATCAACCATAAGTGTTAGAAATTCAGATCTAGCACAACCGTCAATCTATATACTTTGTGAAAGCACGTTCAACGAAAATCGAATAATAACAATAATTAAAATAACTAAATAATCCAACAAGCAACCACATAACATAAAAAAATTTAGCTAATTCCATAAATGATATGATGAAACGGATGGACAGTGTAGATATAAGACATACATCACAGTGGCCCCATAGTCGTGGATCCACATAAGCCAATTGGCTGGTGTCAAAGCTTTGTGGGTCCCTCCATGATGTATTTGTTTTATCCACATTGTCCATCAATTTGTACCACTCATTCTAAGGCATGAGATAAAAAATAAGGGCAATATAAAGCTCAAGTGGACCACACCACAAGAAACAATGAGGAGAACGATGTTCATCATTAAAACCTTCCTAAGGCCCACAGTGATGTTTATTTGTCATCCAACTTGTTCATAAGATCACAAAGAGCTGGATGAATGAAAAACATAAATATCAGCTTGATCCAAAACTTTTATGACCCCAAAAAAATTTCCTACGAGATGAATGTTCAATCCCTACTATTTCTTATAGTGTGGTCCACTTGAGCTTTATTGGTAGGACCCATAGAACTTTGACACCAACTTGCTGGCGGTGTTCTCATCACCAGCCAACCCGTGTCCTGACATATAGCTGGATGGCTGAAGCATAGGCCCTAGTTTTTTACAGAACATATGAGGAGAGAAGTCCGGATCGTCTGCTCGAACTGGACCTGATTTTCCTGTTTGTTGACCACCTAAGTGGTCCACCTAAGTACTGACATTATCAGCCTTGCTGCATTTAATGCAGTCAATGCTGAAGCATGCTAAGATAGGCCAATCAAGATTCGGCAAACAGAAAAATCATATTAAATACGAGCATATGATCTGGATTGTATGAGGAAAATATTGCACCGTCGAAGATCTATACTCATTATATTCTACCCTCGATCACATGTTTGAAACACGTAGGGATAGTATGGGTATTTTTCATGATCTCGATCGTGAATTAGAGACACTGATGGACAAATCCTGACCATCCAATTGGTGACCATCAACTGGACGTCTTTTCAATAAATAAAAAAAATAAAAAAGACCATCAATTAGATAAGACTGTCCTGATCAATTCGATTTGTGAGCTATGCTCCATCCGTACAAGTGGTGAGTTGTACGGAAATCAATCAGACCATCCAAGTCGCTAACCCAATTATGGATGGAGTGGGACCCAAAATTCTACAATGAGGAGATTATAGTAACCATACGATTTTACCGTAGGTATTTTGACGTCTCGCTATTCTACTTTCAACCGTCCATTCGATTACTTGGTCAGTTTGATTTTTTAGAGATAAACTCCACTCTATGATGAATTTGCTTGCACTCAATTATGGAGAAACGTGAAAATGGTGTTGAACCATCACAGAAGTCAAACCCATGGGACATGACCCAGACCAGACCATTAGCAAAAGTACCTGAGCTTAGGGTTAACAGAACAAGCCCAGCCCAGCCCAGCCCAGCCCAGAAGTCTGAGCCCATGGAGTATCCTATAGGGTCCACAGGGATGTCTGCGATCAAGCCTATGTTGATCAGTTACCGGGCTAGATGGTGCTTGACTTGATGGCCCACTAATCAAATGGGCCAATCTGAACTAGGCCCATCACCATTGATAGAAGTATGAAAGAGGAATTATAGTATGCAAGACATACTTCCCTGTGCCGTGGCCCACCTGCACTCCCGTCTGGCCTGATTTTGGGGCTCAAGGCCAAACATGGTGGGCCACACCTGATGGACGGGATGGATTTCAGATACATTGGGACCAAACCGGATGATGGGTGGGTACTTAAACCGCTAGTCAGATGCATTTCTCAGGATGAACCATATCAGAAATTTTCCAACATAGGGCCTATCTTAAACTTTTGATTTCGTGGCCCACTTAATGGATATTCTCTCTCTCTCTCTCTCTCTCTCTCTCTCTCTCTACACACACACACACACGCACGCATCTCTGCACTTTATGGATTACAAGCACGGTCCAACCCATCAGGACAATCCTGAACGGTCCTGATGCACACGGCAGTGTGATAGATCACTGGCGGGCCCCGGATGAGAAAAATCAAGACTTTGCTGATGTTGGATTTCACCTTCTGAAAATCCTACCGTATATTACACGTGACAGTTTCCTTCCCGCTTGTTTGCACGGTTTGATCCATCAGGAAGTCCTACACGGTCCAGATGCACAGGGTAGTGTGATAGATCACTGCTGGGCCCTGACAAGTAAAATCCAGACTTTGAAGAGGCTGGATCTCATCGTCTCAAAATCCTACCGTAGATTACACGTGGCAGCCTACTGGCTGCTTGTTGTCACGGGTCGATCCATCAGGACAGTCCTTAACGGTCCTGATGCATGCGGCAGGGTGATAGGTCACTGCCAGGCCCGGACAACCAAAATCATGACTTTGAAGAGGCTGGATTTCCTGTAATGAATCAGGGTCGTTCGTCTGTTGGGTTCAAGATCATTCAGATTGGTGGATGCCCTCTGTAATAACGGTGGCCTTCAAACCATGATTCTAAATCCCAGTGATCGACCATGATTCATTTACCCAAAACAGGCCTTGTCGGGATGAACCTGACTCGGCCCATTCAAGACCTAACCAGGGTTGACTCGGATGGGTTGACTCGTTCTCGTTCAATATTTAAAACCACGCATTGGACTGACTATAGGAAGCCAAGATGGTCGATGGCCAATGTTCTGAGTGGAGAAGTGGGAGATGTGGAGTATAGTCTTATCTAGTCATTGGTACTTTGAGTTATCAGCCGTCCACATGCGACCCACTAGATGGGATGTCCAATTTCAAAATGTATGGTGGGGATGGGTTGCTGTCCAGCATGGCATTGTTTGCATTTCTCATGCAAACATGTCCATCAGTGACATAAACAAGATTTTGATTTATCTCCTCTAAGGACCCAACTTCAATGCTCCAAGGGAGCATGGAGAGCTGGTGTGCACATTATTTCTGACCATTTAAAGACAGTTGGCGGGATTATAAGCGATTTTGAAATGCATGTTGAGATCAAGGTATTCCGGAACGGTTACGTAATGGCCTTATATAATGGTGACAGTGATATTTCATAGACTAACTCTCATATACTTGAAGTAGTATTATACAGCACAGCATGGTCTCTTACCCATGCATACATGATTATGAGGGATGGTAACTTAGAACTTGAGTAGAGAAGAAAGTAACCTAGGCTCCTATTACACCTTTCTTTTCAATATAAATATATAGATTTTCCTTCCTATGACAAGTAAACCAGTTTGGGGGCGTGACAGTGGTTTTTTCATAGTGTGATCATTTTGGTAGGCACTTTTATGTAATGAAGGTGGTCATCTTTCCTATTGGGAGCATGGGAGAGAACTAGATAGGGGGTATGGGCTAGCCGGGGGGTGGTGGTTGGGGCATGGGTAAATGAGGGTGTGTGGGTAGAGATTCCTTATCTTTTGTTGACTTAGACCAAGTCCAACTGCCCAAGTCAACAAAAGCTAGGTGAGATGTAAAGTGAGGGTTGATGTAGCATGTGGGGTTCATTTCAAGTCCGTGGACAGAGTGGATATAAGACACATACATCACGGTGGGCCACTTACTCATGGATCCACATAAGCCAGTTGGCTGGTGTCAAAGCTTTGTGTGTCCCACCATGACGTATTTGTTTTATCCATGTTGTCCATCCATTTATAATGCTTATTCAGAGGCATGAGACCAAAATTGAGGCAGATACAAAGCTCAAGTGGACCACACCACAAGAAAAACTAAGGAGAATGATGTTCACCATTGAAACCTTCCTAAGGCTGACAGTGATGTTTATTTGTCATCTAACCTGTTCATAAGATCACAAAGAGCTAGATGAATGGAAAGCATAAATATCAGCTTGATCCAAAACTTTTGTGGCCCCAAAAGTTTTTCCTATAGTGAATGTTCAATCCCTACGATTTTCTACTGTGTAGCCCACTTGAGCTTTGTATTAGCCTCATATTTTTGTCTCGTGACTTAAAATGACTTAAAATGAGCTGTACAAATGGATGGACGGTGTGGACAAAACAAATACATCATGATGGAACCCACAGAACTTTGACACCAGCTTGTGACTGGTATTCGCGTCCCTAAAATGCGCGAACCCTTAGCATGTCTCCCTATCTTGCCCCTCTAGGAGTATTTTAGTCTTTTTAGTTGCTAAGAGTCTTCATTTATATTCCTTTCATTTTATGGATGTAACTATAACCGTTAGATCATATTTCAAGGATCCTGATGGTGATTCGACTAATACAACAGTGAGTCTAGATCTTTCCTTTGATATCACCTCTCTCTGGAAGAGCAAGGGCAGCTCTCTCTTTGGAAGAGCAAGGGCAGCTGTCACCGGCGACCGGAGGCTTGATAATCCAGTCGGCGACGGGATGAGAGGTCGGCGACGGGATAGAGCCCCATCAAGAAGAGGGCAATCCGAAGATGGTCGTCGGCTAGAAGGACACAACAGAGAAAGGTCGTCATCAGATCGGACCTAATGGCAGGAAGTAAATTGGTTGAGGAAAAAGGGAGACGGTTTCAGCCTGTTCGTGGGAAACATTCGTTACGACTGGAACCGCCAAGACCTGCAAGAAATTTTTCAAGAGTATGGTAAGATCATTGACATGTTTATACCAAAAACCCTAATTCTATCAAATCGCGAGGTTTTGCATTTGTCAGGTATCGTTATGAGGATGATGCAAATAAGGCAAAAGGGGTTTTGGATGGCAAGAAGATAGACAGGCGGATCATTACGGTCAGGGATGCAAAACCGAGAAGAAATAGGGAAGAACAGGGTAAGATACTGACAGATGTGAATCCAAGGTCTTTGGATGCAGAGGCTCGTGGACAACCGGCTGCGAAGGAAACAGCTTCTCAACCATCCTTTGCTCAAGTAGTAAGAGGGGAGCCACAGGTTCAACGACATCTGGGTTACACAGAGACTCCTATTAGCTCAGGAGAAGACTTCACGATGATAGCAGATGAACCGTCAGTTACCAGAAAGAGGAAGGAGCTAGAGCTCGGTCTAGTGGGAACAGCGACAGATGACACCGTCTCGATAATGCAACTTATCAGGGCAATTAGAGATTCCCGATTTGTGGCCTCGGTGATTGACGTATCAAGAATCACCCACTCCAGGTTTTTAATGGTATTCAAGACAAAATCAGAACTAATTGATTTTCTGGCAGACAAGGAGCTACAAAAAAAGATGGGACTGGTAGAAGTGGAAGCGTGGTCTTCGGATATAGTTTTCGGAGGCGATGGGGTATGGATAAGGTTATTCAGCATACCAGCACACGCTTGGATTGAATCAACTATTCTCGATCTAGCAAATTACTTCGGTAAGGTGGTGCAAATAGATACTGTGTCGAGGTACGGTATCTATCAGATGTTCGCTAGGGTGAAGGTCATTCTCGATCCGGGAGTTGATGCGAAAAAGGTTCTCAAGCTGGTAGTGGGGAGCAGATCATATCCAATTATAGCCGAAATCGAACACATTGCCATACCTGTAGGGAACATTGGCCGAGGGAGGACTTCCATCCAGCAAGGGAATCAAGGGGAGGGTATGAGGAAGGCAGGAACATCGAAGAATGGGAGGGACCTGGACCCCAGCGCACCAAGTGTTTGCTGTTTAAACACAGAAGGAGGTAAGATTGTTCACCAAGTTGAGGGGATCCAAACCAGATGCCGAGCAGATGTTTGTCAAAAGGCTGCAGAGGAGGTGCATAACCAGGACCAGCTAGAAGGCAAATCTGAAACCACTAGAGCAGACCTGGACCCCAGCACACCAGGTGTTTGCTGTTTAAACACAGAAGGAGGTAAGATTGTTCACCAAGCTGAGGGGATCCAAACCAGTTGCCGAGCAGATGTTTGTCAAAAGGCGGCAGAGGAGGTGCATAACCAAGACCAGCTAGAAGGCAGATCTGAAACCACTAGAGCATGGGTTGATCGAAATTTTGTGAGACAGGACAGAACTACACAGATCAGATCCTTAAGTACTAGCCCTAAAGCAGCTGCTACAGCTCTACCAGACGAGTTGGAAAGGATCAATGAGAGGCAAAGTGAGGAAAATAATGCTAACAGGGAAGTAGAATATCAGCAGCAATATGGGTATCCTCAAACAGTATCAGAGGAGACACTATTACTTGGTGGCACGATAAAACCACAAAACGTTAACTGTGCCGATATCAATAACAATGCAAAACAATTGATAACCCCACAACAGCAGGAAGTAGATGGGCAGGAACCATGTTCAGGCAAGTCTTCTGAAGAGGTTTCGGAGCAGATAAGCGCTGAGGTTAGCAAGGAACAGGCACAACAGGAGGATCGGGAGGGGATGATAAAGGAAAGCGAGAAGCGAGAAGAGCAAGGAAATGTCTACAAATTACCGAATACAACCTGTGGGAAGGAAAGATGTAGGTCTCGCCCACGCTCAGTAGGATGCAGCCCTCTAAGGCTGGATGATTCATGGTTAGCATGGGGGGAGGAAAATGATGAGAGAGACAATAATATATACCTTGACGAAGTGCAAGGAATGCAGATTTCTGTAACAGAGGATACTCCTATCCTGTTAGAAGAATCCCCCGGAGACGAGATCAATTTAGCTGTGGATCTGTCCCCTTTTTTTGATAAAGTTGCAATCGGAATAGAAAATGCTACCGACAGGGCAGAGATGAGGGACGAGACGAATCAATGTAAAGACATAGATCACAGAGTAACTGAAGAAGGGAGAACAGCAGGCCAGAGTGAGCAGCGACCCGTGAACACACAACGCCATGATAAGGTAAGACGGCTGAACTTAAGGAAAGGGGTGGAAAAAGCAGCAAATGGGGAGATGTCTGGGATATTTTTCAGGGAAGGAAGCGGTCGTCTAAGAAGACTTG
The DNA here is from genome assembly GCA_003013855.2 of Liriodendron chinense. NCBI lineage: Eukaryota > Viridiplantae > Streptophyta > Magnoliopsida > Magnoliales > Magnoliaceae > Liriodendron > Liriodendron chinense. Next base: position 33,870 of record PVNU02003940.1, on the reverse strand, counting down.
ACCGAAGGGCTATGAACTCAGGTTGTGTAACTGATGGATAAAGCCATCATTTGGAATGTCCGAGGTATAGGAAACGAGGCGTCAACCAAGACCTTGAGACGCTTAATTAAAATCAATAATCCGATGATGGTTGCGTTGCTGGAGCCTATGCTCAGGGAGGATAAGAGAGTGCGTACGGGTCTTAAATTGGGTTTTCACCCATCTCTGTCGAATGGCGAGTTGGGAGGGAAGATTTGGATTTTCCATCGCAACTATCTAACTGTCAAAATCATCAACATGACAGACCAAATGGTAACTCTGGAAATCAGTGATCAAGCTCTTCCGTCGCCGATTCAGATTTCGATTGTGTATGCTAAGTGCAGTAGAATTCAAAGGAAGAGACTTTGGGATGAGATGAAAATCAGGGCAAGATCGCAGTTGGGACCGTGGGCAGTTTGTGGGGATTTTAATGTGGTGCTAGAAGCTTCAGAGAGATTGGGCAGCAGGAGAAATGATGATACTAGCTCAGCAGAATGCATGGATGCATTGAATGCGGCAGGTTTGATGGACGCGGGGTTTACGGGAAACAGATTCACGTGGAGCAACAATCATTCTGGGAACTCGCGAGTGTGGGCTAGGCTAGATAGGGCGGTGTATAACACGGCATGGGCTACAGCTTTCCCTCGTTTCAAAGTGTCCCACCTTCCAAGAATCAACTCAGACCACGCTCCTCTTCTCCTTGCCTTCCCTCACGCCTCAGATGCCGGTCCGCGTCCTTTCAGATTTCAAAGAATGTGGCTCCAGCAAGATAGCTTCATGCAGACAGCTAGAGCCGCTTGGGAATCAGATAACTCTCCCCATCCCATGATAAATCTGACAGTAAAGATGAAAAGGCTCAAGCAAGCTCTGAGAGATTGGAACAAGGAGGTGGTGGGAAATGTGATGCAGAAGATTCAAGAAGCTGAAAAATCTATATGTAACTTGGAAAGAGCTGTGGAAAATGATCAAGACAGTCAATCAGCAGCATCCCTTGCTTCAGCTAAACAGGAGCTCACAAGATTAGAAACCATGGAGGAAATCTACTGGAAACAAAAGGCCCGAAACAACTGGTTAGAAGAGGGTGATCGCAACACAAAATATTTCCATCTTGTAGCTAACGAGCGCGCGAGACGAGCTTCTATTCAGAAGATCCATCTGGAATCGGGTGAGCAGATTTCTGATATTGGTAGGATTAAAGAAGAAGCAGTGAATTTCTTCTCTATGCAGTTTAAGACAGAAGAAACGGCCCCACTAGGCAGCATACTGGAGTCCATTCCTGCCCTAGTGTCAGCTGAAGACAACATAGCGCTTCTGGCAGAACCGACGCTGGAAGAAGTAAGGCAGTCTGTTTTTGCAATCCCAAAGGATAGTGCGCCTGGGCCGGATGGTTATTCCGGAGCTTTTTTTGCAGGCTGTTGGGATTTTCTGGGTCAGGACCTGCTTGAAGCAGCAAAGTTCCTCTTCAAGGGTGGTGGAATTCCTAGGGCTTTCTCTTCCTCGCTCATCTGTCTCATACCCAAGAAACCGTCCCCTACCAAGTTTGCTGATTTTCGGCCCATCAGTCTGTGTAATTGTATTTACAAAATATTTGCTTCGATTATTGCAGCCAGGTTGAACAAGTTGCTTCCGAGAATCATTTCTCTTAAGCAAGGAGCCTTCATTCAAGACCGATCAATAGCGGAAAATATCGCCCTTGCTCAAGAGATGTTCAGAGATATCGACAAAAAAAACTCGGGTTGGAAACATAGTTCTGAAGCTAGATATGGAAAAGGCTTATGACCGGGTCGAATGGGGCTTTCTTACAGCAGTTCTTGGCAAGTTTGGGTTTAGTGAAGCATGGAGGTCACTTGTTGAAAAATGCTGGAGGAACAGTTGGTTCTCAGTCTTGATCAATGGGGAAACGGCGGGTTTCTTCAAAGCTACGCGTGGGCTGAGACAAGGAGACCCGTTGTCGCCTAGTCTCTTTATCATTGCAGGGGAGGTCCTTAGCCGTGGTTTGAAACATCTCATGGAAAGAGGTTTCTGCCATCCGTTCAAGACTAGTCAGGTGTGCCCAATTGTATCCCATCTTCTCTATGCTGATGATACTATTCTTTTTTTGAACGGTAGCAGTGCGTCCCTGACAATGGTGAATAATTTTCTATCCTCCTACCAAGCCATATCAGGGCAAAGGGTAAACCATTCTAAGAGTGAGTTTTTTGTCTCTGACAAGATGAAACTTCACAGGATTCGAAACATAGAAAGGGTGCTGGGCATCCTCAAATCAGCGGGATCCCTAACTTACCTTGGGGTGCCCATCACCAAAGGCAGAAACAGAAGAGCCGTGTTTCAACATTTTGTTGACAAAATAGCATCTAGGGTGGCGGGTTGGCAAGGCCGTTGTCTTTCGCAGGCAGGTAGGCTAACTTTGATAAAACATGTGCTGAGTGGGATCCCTATGCATGCTATGGCTGCTACAGTAGTTCCGGCTCAGGTGATAAAATGTATGGAAAACATTTTAGCAGACTTTTACTGGGGATGGTCGGATGGTAAGAAAAAACTGCACTGGGTGAACTGGAACAGGCTGACAACTCCCAAAATGGAGGGCGGCCTCGGAATCATCAAGCTGAAAGAAGTTATGGTCGGGTTCAGGTGTAAAATGGCTTGGGCAGCAAGATATGGCAGTGCTGAATCCTTGTGGGTCAACTTCGTTCGTGCGAGATATGGATGCAAATGTGATAATGGGGAAACGGCTCCATCTATCCGCTCTCCATCCCCATTTTGGACTTCGATTGCAAGACTTTTCCCGGTGATTGATGAAAAAGCCCGCAGGCTGGTGGGCAGTGGAGAGTGCAACCTATGGAGAGTTGATTGGACGGGCTTGGGTAAACTCTCGCAATGGGCTCTCAAGGACATCCCAGAAGCTATATATCATCTTAAAGTCAAAGATATCCCTAACGATGAAGGTCTGAAGCCTCACCACCAGCTTTCGGATTTGTTACCGCAGATTGTGTGGTCTCACATCAGTGAAACAGGGTTGTGCACCTCGTGTAGGGAAGATAGCTGGGTTTGGCCGCTCGATACCACTGGCCACATGTCAGCTAAATCAGGCAGAGACTCTACCAGAGTAGGTGGTGCCCGTAAGGACTGGGCAAAATGGGTTTGGCACCACAAAATGCCCCCTAAGATCTCCAACCTGGTGTGGCGGATCATTCATGGGGCTATTCCATTTGATGACAGAGTTCAGACTAAGGGCATTTCCTTAGCGTCTAAATGTTCCTGTTGCTGGACCGATTTGCTGCAGCGCCCCCAAACAGAATCCATCTCCCACCTCTTCACCTCTAGTGAGCTCGCTAGCAAGGTATGGAAGTTCTTCATGTCTCGTTTTGAGATTGCCCCGTGTGCGGATCGATCAGTGTTGGGCAGGTTAATACGTTGGTGGACAGTTTCTTCCTCTAGAAAAGAGACACGAGATGCTTCAGCAATCACCCCCCTTTTGATTCTGTGGGAAATCTGGAACACCAGAAATGCCCGTAGATCGGAGAATTCTCGAGAGGAAGCGGAGCATACAATTGGTAAGATAAATAGGTGGCTGTGCTGGATCTGCCCGCCCATGCCATGTGAGGGAACGATCTCCACGGATGTTCCGTCCATCGACAGAAAGGCGATGAGTTCAATCAAATGGCAGAAACCGCCAGCAGGTTGGGCCAAATTGAATGTTGATGGTTCGGCTAGGGGAAACCCAGGAGCAGCAGGAGGTGGGGGAGTTTGTAGAGGTTCCAAAGGAGAGATTATCTTTGCATTCACGCTCGGCTACGGTATAGGATCGAACAACGAGGCAGAGATAAAAGCCATGTATGATGGTATCCTCCTATGCAGGCAGCAAGGGTTGAACAGAGTTGAAGTTGAGAGCGACTCTCTCATGGTGATCGATACACCGACGGATCTCAACAAGAAAATCTGGAAATGGTGGTATTGGAAGGAGAGGATAAACAGGCTCATTAACACAGGTGAGTTCATCCTCAATCATGTCCCAAGGGAAGGAAATACAGTGGCTGACAGGTTGGCCCGCTGGGGAAGTGAAGCTCAACTCAAGAAGAATTTTTCCAGTTTGGCTAGTCTGCCTCAGGAAATCCGTGGTCTCATCTTCCTTGACAAAATCGGTCTTCAAAATCTGGCTAACCGTGAGGTGGTTCAGAAGTCTTTGCGTAGCCCCTTCCACTTTCGAGATGGAAAGGTAGTGTCTTACGATAGGCGACCTCAAAATCTTTTTGTTTGAGGTCCCCCGAATGAGTGTCTGTAATTGTCCTGGCTGTGGCCTTTTGTGAATATATCTGTTGTTTAAAAAAAAAAAAAAAAAAAAAACAGACAGTTCTGATTGATCGATTGGATCGTCCAAGTCTCCCACCAATGCAATTCACAGCACTATAGCTTCCACTGCTCTCCGTGCTTATTTCTCTTTAAGATTTACTCAATCTCTGATAAAATAAAAAATAAAAAAAAAATTCAAGTATCCAAACCGTCCGTACTAAGGATGTAATCCGACTCCGTTGCTGTCCAGTACGCCATTGCTTGCATTTCACATGCAAACATGTCCATCAGTGATACAAACAAGATTTTGATTGATCTCCTCTAAGGACCCAACTTCAATGCTCCAAGGGAGCTTGGAGAGCTGGTGTGCACATTATCTCTGAACATTTAAAGACAGTAGGCGGGATTACAAGCGATATTTGAAATGCATGTTGAGATCAAGGTATTATGGAACGGTTACATAATGGCCGTATATAATGGTAACAGTGATACTTCATAGACCAACTCTCGTATACTTGAAGTAGTATTATACAACACAGCATGATCTTTTACCCATACATACATGATCATGAGGGATGGTAACTAAGAACTTGAGTAGAGACGAAAGTAACCTAGGATCCAATTGCACCTCTCTTTTCAATATAAATATATAGATTTTCCTTCCTATGACAAGTAAACCGGTTTGGGGGTGTGACAATGGTTTTTCATAGTGTGATCATTTTGGTAGGCACTTTTAAGTAATTAAGGTGGACATCTTTCCTATTGGGAGCATAGGAGAGAACGAGATAGGGGGTATGGGCTAGCTATGGGAGAGGTGAGGGGAATGATGTCATCGGTAAAGGAGGGTGTGTGGGTAGAGATTCATTCTCTTTTGTTGACTTAGACCAAGTCCAAGTCTACAAAAGCTAGGTGAGATATGAAGTGAGGGTTGATGTAGCATGTGGGGTTCATTTCAAGTCCATGGTCAACAAGTCTAAGTCTTTGGTCAACAAGTCAACACGTATAGATTTGTATGTGTGTGTGAGAATATGTGCGTGTGCAATGCACATCTTCGAGAGTAGGTACATGTATGGGTAGTGTATTTGAGCAAGTAGGTACATGCGTGTAGAAAGTACACATGACATTAATAGTAAATTTTCATCTCCAAGCATATACATAAAAAATGAAGACATTACCGTCTACCCTCATAAGAACTTTCATCATCGAAATGTAAGGCACAAATACAACAACTAAAAAACCAAAGAGGGTATTTATCTCTAATCTCAGCATCATGCTCCCAAGTCACCTCATCCTCGCTGTGATGCCCCCACTAGACCTTCATAAATGATACGACCTTTGATCGGCGGACTTGTTCTTTCTTATCCAAAATACAAACAGGCTGCTCAACATACTATGCGAAAATCAACAATTCTCTCTAGCAGTAAACCGAGTATCTCTTGGAACACATGTGAAAACTCGCGGACTACTAGCAACATGTCAATATTCAACTCTGCTTAGTCTCTCCAATGGTCCCTTCCTTAACATCCCCCGGTATTGGAATAACGGTCCGGGGATGGAGAAAGTGATTGTCTTCTCTCAATAGTCTAATCTAGCTTTTCAATCTAGCATGAAAAGCTGGCACCCAATTCATTCATAGAAGAACTTCCTATTCTGATATCTTCAGGACAATCAAGTTGGCAGGCAATACAAAATTTGCAACTGATACAGGGTACGATCCACAAAAGATCTAGGGTGGCAGATCTCCCTAAAGGTGTTGATATGACTAACCACTGCACAAGGGGCTCAGGGAATATACCCAAAGTGCATACAAAAGCATGAAAAAAAAAAAAAAGAACTCCCATCATCAGGATGTAACTTGAACATTTCAAAATCTGACTACTAAAATTCCATTTTGAAATGCATGTTGAATCAAGGATTTCCAGAATGGTTACGTAATGACCGTTATACGGTAACGGTGGGAACCGTTATACCTTATGGGGTCGTAAGCCAAAATTGTGAAACATATAAAACAAAGAAAGTATATTGGTTTTATTTTTTTTTTCTCAAAATAATGATAGTGCCATATCTTTTTTTGACAATATCGGTGGTAACCGTGATGCCTTATGGGTCATAACAGTAGTCCACCTAGTGGTTTTTTTTTTTTCTCAAAATACTGAATACTGATAATCTGATATGTTTCGACTGATTTCTGTAACATTGTTTATGAGCTTCTTTTAGTTAATTAACAACCTCTTTTAAGTCTTCGTCTTTTTTTGTTGTTGTTTGGTTTCAACTAAGGAGGTCCTTCAATATTCTCTTCACATTCACTACAGAGTTGGTTACTTGGATATTTAGAGAGGGCAATAGAGAGGGTATCAACAATGGTGTTCATGAGATGATTCAAGGTTGCGAGAATCCCATCTCTAGTTGAGGTTGAAAGTGACTCTTCAATTGTCATTAAAGCCCTCAAAGGGGGCATTGTACAAAATTAAAAATGGTGGTACTGGAAGGAGCTGGTTAACAGACTGAGAAGAATGAGTCAGTTTAACCTATCTCATGTGGTGAGGGAAGGGAATTCGGTGGCGGATGGGCTGGCAAGACTGGGGAGTGACACCTAAGCTACGAGGATGTTCAACCGCTTATCTGATCTGCCTCAGGAAATCTAGGGTCTCATATTTCTTGACAAGGTAGGTATTGGAAACTTATCTGAGTCGTCTGGCTTTAATGAGGGTGCTATTTAAAGGCGAGCTCAGGTATGCGTCCGAGCTCTTGGGAAGGGGGTCAATAGTCGTGTTTTCAACTAGTCTTAGGAGGAGAGTCCTTTCACCCTTTCTCTGTTTTTTGTTTTTGATATAGCTGGCTGATATGATAGGTGATCCGGGACCTTTTTGTTGTCTAAAGACTGCCTGAATGTAAGTATCTTTTGCTATGTGAATAAGATTTTCCTTTAAAAAAAAAAAATCCCATCTCTAGTTTGTTATTGCTGCCCTAGTTATTTTTATGCTTGCTAACTTCAAATTTTTACTAGGTTTATTCTAATGTTTTTGTGGATTTGATAGTTAGTTAGGTGAAGTCCTTCATTCCTAGGATCGAGAATGATAGAAAACTTGCAAATGGACAGCAACGGTTTTTTCATAGTGTGATCATTTTGGTAAGCACTTTTAAGTAATTAAGGTGGTCATCTTTCCTATTGTAGGGGGTGTGGTGTGTTCCCTTATGGCCTTATCTCTAAGAATGTTGGCCTTTTGATGGGTGCATATATTACTCGGCATGGATGCGAGTGTTGGCTATGGATCTACATGTTGCACTTTCTCAGTCCCTAACTTTAGGGTAGTGGGGCAGTGTAGAGAATTAATTATTTAGTTTTTTCTATTATTAGAATACTTTTAAATTATTAGTACTTTTAATGTCTTAATGATTTTGGTTATTTTAATTTAAAATCTTTGATTATAGCGGGGCCATTTCTCTCAACAATCCCTTATCGAAATCCAAGTTGTATCATATCCACCGTAGTTATTCCAAAAGAATATGGGGGTTCCATATATATGTATTGACTTTAGACAAGTTACCCTCAAGGACACGTGGCATATGAGGTTGAATTCATGAATGGTTGTTGTGTTGGGAGGCATCAATGATAGTGGATCTGCTTCTCTGTTATGCTTTTGTCACAGTGGTTCAAGATGCCTCAATAGGCCTCTTTAGTATGATGTGGCCAATGTTGTCAAATCGCATGTGGTCACTTTTTTTTTTAAATAAAAAAATGAAAAAGGGAAAATTTGAAAAAAATCTAAAAAATTAAGAAAAATTGCCTAATTAGAAGTGATTGGATAACTTATTTACTTATTTCATTGTAATTAGAGTGTTTCATTAAGTTATTTAGTTAATTACTTATATTATATTTACATAAATTTTAACAAAACAATTTACAAGCCACATTAAGAGAGAATTAATTATTAAACACTTCAACCGTAAAGAGAGATAAGTAAGAGAGAGAGAGAGAGAGAGAGAGAGAGGTGTGTGAGAGATTTAGAGTAGAGAATAGTGAAAATGGGTGATTGAAATTACAAAAAAAAGAAAAAAAAAAGAAAGAGAGAGTCCCGTTGGGCAATATGCTTTAGGATATGTAGTATGTGATCTCATATTCATTGATAATTTGGGGGGGTGCCAAGATCCCATATGCCAATGGCAGATGCAATCTCTTCACATATATGTGCATATGCGATCACATTTGACAATGTTGGATGTGGCCATGTGCGTGTATCAACGGCAATTGAAGACCTCATGGATTTTTGTTGCCTTTCTCTTATCTTGTTAGAGGTTTAGTTCTAGTGGATCTAGTAGAAGTAGTGGGAGAAGAAATCAGTAGAAGTAGGAGAGAGGATGAGAGAGAGAGAGAGAGAGAGAGAGAGAGAGAGAGATACAATGCTCTACAAGAGTAGAAAACAGACATACACATACAAACACAATTATATATATTTTCACACTCCTCAAGCTGGAGTATGGATATCAATCATGCTTAGCTTGGAACACATACAAAGAAGATGATGATGATCAGCATGGGTCGTTGATCCCCCTCAAATACAATGTGGCAGGATACAAGATCTCCGATTATTAGTTGTCTATAAAATGTCGCTAGAACTTTTTTTGTTTGTTGAATCTTCTCGCAAAATTGGAGGCCATAACCAAGCCCAACAACCATCGAATCACCAATCCATCATTAACATGCAAAATCCTCTCACCAACACGTGCAACATGATCCAACAAATGAATGAACTACATCACAACACTTGAGAGGACATACACACAATGGCATGTGAAGACACACATGTGGAACACGTGTAATACTATGTGAGTGAGAATTACACCTACAACTAACAACAAAAGCCTAATAAAAGAAGCAATAATGAATGAAAAAGGAAAGATCCACTACTTGTAGAAATCTTCCATGTCAAGTTGGGTTAAGCATGTGAAGACACGTGTGCAGCACGTGCAACACTATGTGAGTGAATTACACCCACAAGTAACAATTAAGGCCTAATAAAAGAAGAATTGATTAACAAAAAAGGAAAGCTCCACTACTTGTAAAAATCCTCCATGTCAAGTTAGGTCAAGCATTATATCAAATAATTTGTGTGTGGTACCTCTAAGTACGGAACAAGAATGCCAATTGCACAATCACCAGCTTTAACATAATTCTACATCTCATTTTACAACCTCACAACATCATAACATGAAAGCATAGAAATTCCAAGAAAAACCTAAAAACAATGGCCAATGACACCCATTTCTCATAAAAAAAGGCATAGCACACCCAAATTTTAATGAAGCTTTATGATTCTTGTTTATGGTGATTGATGTGATCAATCACACCTACTCGTGGAAAATCAATATTCATCTAAAAACATTATCTTTCATATCTCATCATAGCACTATTGAGAGTTTATTAGAGGAGGAGATTATCACTAGTTTCCCTCTGGATGAATGACCATTACAGAGGCTCAAGTGGACCAAGTAGACCATGTTGAAGACCACACGTACATGGTTTATGCATCTTTAAAGACTCTACACTAGGAAGATGCACGTGGGCCTCATTCTTGAGGAGTCTGGACCATTGGATCGAGTGCACACATTGATTGGACCATTGAATTGCACATATATATCGGGCCGGTTGACCACTTTTGATCATGGCTCGCCTCGAGTTTGGACACTTTAGGACTTAGATGTCCAGTTCTGTTGGACTTGAAAGGACAGCAAGATTTCCTTGATCGTTCCTGGTGGAGAGAATGGAGATTAGATCTCCTTCATGGTTGATGACGTGCACATAGACAGCCATGTGATGGAGCAACAACTGGTCTTAAACACGAGATGAAAACACGTGTGGAAGGTGGGCCATCTCCCATAATTGGAATGGATGCAAATGGATGGTGATGGTGCTTCATTAGTTAGCTGGATGTGGACAAGCTGGGCTGGGCATTTGAATGGAATGGAGAGGAGCTAAAGATGTCCAGGTTCGGCTCTTGCACAACTATAGACGTGAGATATGATATCCTTTTCTTGGACGTGACATAGAGTGAGATCCCTCCATAAGACGGTTGATTGTGAGATCCTACTGGAGAGTTTGGACAGTTGATGTACTCAAGCTGCTGACTGTGGTGATTGATGGACGTTGATGTAGGTGGGGATCACATGGCTAGACCGTTAAATATCCAGTTGTTGTACATGAGCAAGGAGTGTGGGGATGTTGATTGTAACACCTCGGATTTTTGAGATTTATTTCAGAATTTTAAAAATTTTATTTTGATTTTTTATCAAGCATTTACCTTGTTTTGAAAACAACGGACCATCCGTAGGAGATCCGATAGGGGACCCTTTACAAAAGTCGCTTAGAATAACCCTATAAACATTGTAGAAAGATCGGATTTCAAAAATCTCACTGTTTTTAGTTAATTACGAAAATGACATTAGATAAACTTAAGTTAACGTACCATTTTTAAGTATGATAGTTTCTGATGATCACTTTCATGCAAAACTTTATATATAAGCTTTTGGGTACATTTTAGTCGTACACGTCGAATTTTAACCCTCCAATCATCCTACAAATGCCCTAATCAGAAATCAGATCATAAGTGGCCCACCTTAACTTGGATCTGCCTCATTTTTCTTATCAACGGCTATTTTTGTGTTGCCCACCTATTGAATGGAGCATATAACCCGAATCCATCACAATGGACCCCACCCATGAAGCCTATGCGTAACACACGTGTTCCGTACGTAACTAAACAAAAAAAAAGAGTTTTTCTTTTTTCTTCTTCTTCTCCAGTGTCAACAGCGTGGTTCGCTGTCCATCCGTGCACCCCACATCGTTCACCATCTGGACCCCACTGATCCATCCAACCTGTCCAACTGAACTGCGCCCCACCTAAACACGGTCCATCTGATTCCTGCTACCAACTGAAGACGTTGTGGCCCACTCCAAACCACCATTCAAGATTTAGACGATCAAGATCTGTCAATCTGTTGTGCATGGCCTCTCCAAACTTCACCCATATCTTCTTGTGGACCCCATCTACCCATTCAATGATTACCTCGCGATCAAGACTATCGACAATTGAATCCCACTCCAACTCCAATTCTCCGTTCCTTCCGCACCACACAACCGACCTCCGATCGACTATAAACCCTCCATCCGTCTTCTTTCCCTCTTTCCAGAAACACCAGAGAGAACGAGTAGAGAGAGAGAGAGAGACCGTGAGTGAGAGAGAGAGAGAGAACGAGTAGAGAAAGAGACCGTGAGAGAGAGAGAGAACGAATAAAGAGAGAGAGACTATGAGAGGGAAGGTTTTAGAGAGAGAGAGAGAGAGAGAGAGAGAGAGAGAGAGAGTGCTGCCCCTACTCCTACTGGACCCTGTTCCAGGTCTGGAAGAGAAGAAGAAGAAGAGAAGAAGAAGAAGAAGAAGAAAGAGAAGGAGAAAGAGGAAGAAGAACCGAGCCGAACCGAACCGAGTCAATCTACTGGAATTCCGAGTTGAGTCGATGTTGTGAGAGGTACGAACTGTTAAACCATGATTTTGTTTCCTAGATCTAATCTAGACCCTAGTTTTAAGTATAGATCTAGCCCTAGTTGATCATAGCCATAGAAACTATACAACTCTACGTCTTAATCTTATACTCTTCATTAACTTTCCTAGGTTTGGATTAAAGAAGGGTTTCACGGTTCTAATTGCGTTTCAAATCATCCAATCTCAGAGGTGGGGATTTCCTTTAAGCCCATGTACGATAATATTAAATTGTATGTTGATTTTATGCTTGGAAACTAGGATTTTGTTACGTGACTTCTTGAAACCGTGCTTGTTGAAATCTTTCCATGTAAATATAAATTGTATGATGTTCCTTATTGTATATGTTGAATTTTGATGTATGAACTATGCTTAAGTGGTTGGAAAAAGAATTGTGATGATATACATGCTTATGAGGAGATTATGCTTGATTTACGTTGTCACATGCTCATGATGATAGATGTGTTGTTTGCTATGGGATATTGCATATAGATGTTACGTTAATGAACACTCATTAACCCCATACTGATGTAACCATATGATGTAAAGAGAAGAAGCCGTGCGAGGCCTTGTTACGTTGGCATTACCATGTGAAGATTTTGGATGACTATTCCTTATTGTGAAAGTCGGCATTACCGTGTGTCTTATTGAATGAATATGCTTTGACATGAGAATTAAGTATGGCATTACCGTGTCTGTGTTGTTGGTTGCATATGCCATGATGTTGAGTTTGACACTACTGTGTGCGCATTGTTAGATACGTGCCAAGGGATCCTTATTGATTCGTTACCTATGATGGATCCACTGAAGTATGAAATTGATGAATACAATGACTCTTGAATTGATTGGGGTAAGGAGTGATCATTAGACGTGTACATCGTTTAATGGGCTGTATGCTAAACTTATTTAATTAAAGAAGAAACTAATCATGCATTCACTGGACCCGACTTGGTGGGTCAGCACCTTGGGCGTTAGAGAAAGTGTGCATGGGCCCGTTTCTCTGTCGCTATCTAGTGAAAGTGTACATGGGCCCGTTTCACTACTTGGGTTTTGATGCATGGGAAGAGTGGAGTGATCCCGTTCTAGCTAGAACCTCTGGTGACTTGTGGCTGGTGAGAAGAGTGGAGTGATCCCGTCTCATTTACTCAGGGTGCCTTAGCCAAAGCATGCATGTCATACATTCCATTAACCAAGATCTTTTATTAAATTGTTTTGATTTGAGTAAATGATAATATCCTACTTGCGTTTACTCTGTGCCATTATTATCATGATTGTCTTAAAGGGATATTCCCCACTATGATAGCATTTAACGCTATCCAACCACATTTCAGATAATCCAGGTGAAGATCCAGTAAGAGAATCGAACACTACGACGAGGTGCTCAAAGGCTCGTGGCAGCAAGTAACAGACAAAGAAACCGAAGCGGCCTGAAGATGGATTATATTTATGATCTTTGTAGAGTAGATTTATTTTCATGTAACTTGTAATAAGCCTCTCATTGAGACTAGAAATTAGAATATTATGTAATTTGTATGATTTAAGGACATTATCTTGATAACGTAGAGTAGAAAAACTTCGAATAAGAACCTTGAATTCCATTATTTTGCTATGAATGCCATGAATGCGGAAAATAAAGATGAATCTGTGAAAATATATCCTTAACACATTCCAGATAACACTCAAAAACTCGGCCCATTGTGTTGTTCACGAGAGCCGAAATTTTGGGGCGTTACACTGATGGTCTTCCTGACGATTGGAGTGGATGGCTGTTGGAGGATCCTTGTCAGCTGTTAATGAGGCCGGTTAACATTGGAGGAACAATCAGTGGCAGCTCTTGCATGTGTGATTGGTTGGAGCTGTGGGCGGCCTCCCATTTGCTGGATTGAAGACGATAATCTGGGCGGTGGAGAAGCACCCTTGATTAGCTGGATTGAAAATGATGGCAAAGCCGCTCCATTGATGAGGTGAAGAATGATTGAATGACGAAGAAAAATATCAAGTCGACCTCACAGTGGGCGTCAATCTATTAACGCTAAAAATCGCCAACAGAAGTTGATTGGGGACCAACTCTAGATCTTCGTCTTCTAATCTTCAATTGAGGTGGAATGGAATAGATGGGAGGATCTGCAACCACTGAGAAAGGTTAGGACCGTCGCCGGTGGGACCGGCTTACGGCCCTCCGATGCCAAAGTCAGTACGGATACTAAGAGAAAAGCTTGTTGGAGTTTTAATGGCGGTGGATTGCATACATTAGGCCGTAGCATGGATGACCTTTTATAGGAATTTTAAAGGACAACATCATAGTCATTGAGAGAGCCACAACTTGTCGCGAAAAATTTAGATTTGTCCGTTATGGGTTTTAATAAAGTAGGATAACCCTTATCTCTAGCGGATTATTCAGGATAATATTTTATCATTTCCTTATCTTATCTAATGGATAAACTGAGGCGGATGAGGATGGATAAGGCCTTTTGCCGAGTCGAGGCCTATTGCCGAGCTGAGGCTTATGACTGAGGTCGAGTGAAGCCGAGGCCGAGCCGAGTGGCGAGTGACAAATGCCGAAGCCGAGTAGGCCGAGTGAATGGAAAATGCTTAGGCCAAGGCGGATGAGGCCAAATACCGAGGCCGAGAAGGCTGGGTGAATAAGGCCGAGGCGGACTTAGCTTCCTCTACTAAATACTCGGTTCATGACAATACTCGTGGCTGACTACTCCTTCGATACTGAATTGTCGTGTGGAAGTGGAAAGCCTTATGTGCTTTGAGCTCAACCCGAATCTACCCATAACAGTAAGAAGCCCACTTCGATGATAATGACAACGGTGATAGTCTCCATGCTGTTTATTTCGACTACTAAGGCAGGAAGGGTATAATGTGTCATCTAGTAAGCATCCAGCAAATAAATTATGTATGCATCTCTATGCATATATGTAACATGCATGCATTTATTGCCGGTCAGTGGTGGTTTTTTGTGCTTTCCAGTTGCCTGTGGGTTGTATACGTTGGAGAGTCATCAAAATTGTGCATTGACAGTGCCCACGACCGGTCGGCCAGTGGACAGTATGGCTCAGTTTGGGATAAAACTCACTGGACGATTTTTCATGATTTGAGACCGGTCGTAGGATGCTCAGACCGGTCTGGGGACAGGTCTAAGTTGAGGCAGCGTGCATGTGTTTTCTAGCAAAACTCTCTAGACCAATCTCGACCGGTAGTCCGACCGGCCGGTGGACTTGTGAAATTTGAGTATTTTGCGCGGTTTCGCACTATACATTTCCAAATCCAGATGGAGTCTTATATATATATATATATATATATATATATATATATATATATATATATATATATATATATATATATATATATATATATATGTTTCCTAATCATGCTTGGAGTTTTGTTAAGCAATACCTAGGTGATCTAAACGAGATTAGGGTTTTGGGGAAAGAGGTTTGAGAGTTTTATTCATCTTTGGGATCTACTCGGGTAGTTCTAGCTCTGTAATCATCTGAATTCATAGTGGAGGTGTCGCTTTGTGCCGTGGTTTTTTTTCCGCAAGGGTTTTCCACATAAAATTCGTGTGCTCTTACGTTGATTGCATGTGTGGTTGTGTGGTGATTGTTTTATCTTCTTCGTTGCTTCCACTGACCGAATTTCCAATAAGTGGTACTAGAGCTATCGTTGGAAGGTTGAAGAAGGAGTTTTCTGAAATGATCTCATGGCTTCAAGTACAAAGTTCGACGTTGAAAAGTTCTCGGGCAAAGACAACTTTGAGTTATGAAAGGTGAAGATGCGTGCCATCTTAACTTAGCAAGGGGTCGCGAATGCCCTTGGAAAGCGACCTGCCGAGATGAAAGATGATGAGTGGACGAAGATGGATGAGAAGGCTATGGCCTCAATCTAATTGTGCCTTATTGATAACGTCCTCTATAATGTTATGAAGGAGAAGACCACTATAGAGACATGAACCAGGCTAAAGAACATCTATGCGAAGAAGTCTCTAGAAAATCGCATGTATCTAATGATGGAACTCTTCACTTTGAAGATGACGGAGGGGACGGATGTGGAGGACTACATTAGCATGTTTAACAAATTGATTTGTAAGTTGCTTGATTTTGGTGAGCAGATGAAGGACAAGTATCAAGCCTTGATCTTGTTGAACTCGCTTCCTAGTTCATATGAATCACTTAAGGACTCATTGTGCGTGGGTAAGGACACTATTAGTGTCGAGACCATTATCTCAGGCCTTCAATCGAAAGCCATGAGATAGAAAAGCAGTGATACTAATTCTTCCTCCGGCGCACAATTTATAAAAGGAAAGAATTCTGAGCGAGGTAAAGGATCGTCGCGTTCTTGATTCAAATTAAAAGGCAAGGGCAAAGACAAGTTGGGGATGTGGACAAGTTGGGCACGTGGGCAAGTTGGGCACATGAAGAAGGACTGCGAGAGTCCTAAATATAAGAAGGAGAAGTCGGGTGACTCTTCTAGGGAAGCCAATACCACTGAAGCTGAGGAAGGTGATATGTGCAAGGTCTTGACGTTGCAAAGATTGATCTCTTAGCGATAAGTGGATCATGGACTCCGAGGCTTCGTATTACATGTGCCCAGATAGGAGTGTCTGTACTTCCTACAGGGAGTACGTGGGAGACTCAGTATTTCTAGGCAATGACTACGCTTGCAAGGTTGTGAGAATTGGTACTATGCACATCAAGATGTTCAATAGGATTGAATGGACCTTGACAAAAGTGAGGCACGTTCCTATGCTGAGGAAAAATCTGACTTCCCTTGGTGCACTCGAAGCATTGGGGTGCAAGTTCACCAGTTTTAACCGGTTCTTCAAAGTTTTAAAGCGGGCCCTTATAATTATGAAAGGACAGAGGCATCGTAACATTTACAGGCTGATTGGGAGCACTTTAATAGGTGGAGCTGCAGCGATTGTAGCGGATTCCACATCTGCACGTATGTGGCATGCACGCTTAGGCCACATGAGCGAATGGGGCATGAAGGTACTCTTTGATTCCTTGCTTTGAATCTGTAGAATTTAGTATATGTGAATATTGCATGTATAGTAAACATTCTAGATTGTCATGATTATAGTAGGAAGGTTTTGGTTTATTTTCTGAAAAATAAATCTGATGTCTTCATGACCTTCAAGTATTGGAAGGCGATGGTGGAGAATCAGTCAGGGTAGAAATTGAAAATTTTGAGAACTAATAATGAAAGTGAGTTCACTTCCAGGGAATTTAACACGTAATGTAAAGAGGAAGGGATCGTGAGGCACAACACAGTGCGCAACACGCCATAACAGAATGGTGTGGCAAAGCGGTTGAATCGGACTCTCTTGGAGAGAGCTCGATCCATGATTAGTAATGCTGGGTTGGGCAAAGAGCTATGGACTGAGGCCGTTAACACGGCTTGTTACTTGATAAATCGGTCACCCTCTATGGCAATTGAATGTAAAATCCCTAAGGAAGTGTGGAGTGGTCGTACGCTAGACTACTCGAGTCTGAGGGTCTTTGGTTATGAGGCTTACTCTCATGTACCGTCAGCTGAGAGAGATAACCTAGACCATAAGGTCAGAAAATGGATTTTTGTGGGCTATGATGATGGTTGAAGGGTTATCGTATATATGATCCTATCACACGGAAGATCACCCTGAGCCGTCATGTCAAATTTAATGAAGGGTCTTTGTTTCGTAAGGATGCTATAAAGGAACCAGAAACATCAGAATAGGTTAATACATATGATGACAGAGATGAGACACGGACTGATATTGAAGCACAGATAGATGTACAGGATCAGGTGAAGCAGCCACCTATGCGAAGAAATCCACCTAGGCATCACAGGTTACCGGCAAGGTACAGGGATGACTCGAACATTGCATTCGCTCTCATTACAGATGAAGCGAATCCATCTAACTTTGAGGAGGTACTACAGGATGTAGATACTGAAAAGTGGAAGACGGAAATGCAAGACAAGATAGACTCCTTGTACAAGAATGAGACTTGGGAGCTTGTAGAGCTTCCAGTGGGCCGAAAAGCGATAGGGTATAAGTGAATTTTTCGGAAGAAACATGATAGATACAAGGCAAGGTTGGTAGCGAAAGGTTATGCTTAGCGTGAAGGCATGGACTTCAGTGAGATTTTTACACCGATGGTGAAGCAAGTATCTATCAGGTTCGTATTGGAGCTGGTTGCCCAATACGACCTCGAGGTGGAACAAATGGATGTTAAAACTGCTTTCCTGCATGGAAAATTGGAAGAGCAAATTTACATGGTGCAACCAGAAGGTTATATAGTGCAAGGGGCCAAGAACAAGATTTGCAGATTAAGGAGATCGTTGTACTGTCTCAAACAGTCGCCTAGGCAGTGGTACAAGAAATTTGATTCCTTCATGATGAACTAGGGCTTTACCAGGAGCGAGTACGATCATTGTGTCTATTTCAAGACACTGAATAACGAGAAGTTTCTCATACTATGTTGTACGTCGATGACATGCTTATTGCCAGTCATAGCATGTCTGACATCGATGTGTTGAAGACTCAGCTTTCAGGGACATTCGAGATGGAGGATCTGGGGGCTTCAAAGAGGGTTCTTGGTATAGATATTCATAGAGATAGGAAAAGGAGCAGGTTGTAGTTATCTCAGGAAGAATACCTTGAGAAGGTATTGAGAAAGTATGAGATGGACAAGTCCAAACCGGTTAGCGTTCCCCACGTGACTAACTTCAAGCTTTCTTCTTAATAGTGTCCCAAGACAAATAAAGAAAAGCATGTTATGTCTCATGTGCCCTATTCAAGTGCTGTAGGTAGTTTAATGTATGCCATAGTCTGTACAAGACCGGATATTTCACAGGCTATGGGTGTTGTTAGCCGATTTATGTCTAACCCGGACAAACAACATTGGGAAGCTGTGAAATGGCTACTTCGATACATTCAGGGTATGCAGGACCACATCTTGACATTTGAAAAGTCCAAGACAAGTTGGTTGGTTACGGTGATTCTGATTACGCAGGTAGTGTGGACAGTAGGAGGTCGACTTTAGGGTACTCGTTTGTATTAGCGGGTAGAGCTATTAGTTGGATGTCTAAGCTTCAGTCTGTGGTGACTCTTTCCATTACTGAAGTTGAGTATATAGAGGTGACAGAAGCTTTCAAGGAAGCTGTTTGGTTGAAAGGAATGATAAATCAATTGGAGCTTCAATAGGAAGCCGTGCCAGTTAATTGTGATAGCTCTAGTGCTATCAATTTAGCTAAAAATTATGTTTATTACTCACATATTAAACACATTGATGTGCGTCACAATTTTATTCGACAGGTGCTTAAGGAAGGAGATGTGACTCTGGACAAGATTTATACTAGTGTGAATCCGGCGGATATGCTGACCAAGGTGGTCCCTACAGAGAAGTTCAAGTTCTGCGTAACTTCTCTGGAATTGGAGAAGGCTTGACGAAGACACAGTGATGCATGAGAAGCAGCGACACTATGATTAATGAGGAGCTGACTTGAAGAATAGAGAAGATGGTTTGATGTTTTGATGCCTCGGTGGAGTTTGTTGGAGAGTCATCAAAACTATGCCTTGACAGTGTCCACCGATCGGTCAGCCAGTGGACAGTATGGCTCAGTTTGGGATGAAACTCACTGGACGATTTTTCAAGATTTGAGACTAGTCGTCAGACCGGTCCCTCGACTGGTCGCAGGATGCTCAGACTGGTCTGGGGACAGGTCTGAGTTGAGGCATTGTACATGTGTATTTTGGCAAAACTCTCTGGACCAATCTCGACCGGTCAAGTGGACTTGCAGAATTTGAGTATTTTGCGCGGTTTCATCCTATATGTTTCCAAATCTAGATGGAGTCTTATATATATGTTTCCTAATCATGTTTAGAGTTATGTTAAGCAATACGTAGGTGATCTAAACGAGATTAGGGTTTGGGGGAGAGTGGTTTGAGTGTTTTATTCATCTTTGGGATCTACTCGGATAGGTCTAGCTCTATAATCATCTGAATTCATAGTGGAGGTGTCGCTTTGTGCCGTGGTTTTTTCCCACAAGGGTTTTCCACGTAAAATTCGTGTGCTATTACGTTGATTGCTTGTGTAGCTATGTGGTGATTGTTTTATCTTCTTCGTTGCTTCTACTGGCCGGATTTCCAACAGCTTCTTCCTATGGCATGTGGGTAATAATATTTCCTTTTAGTTTAAAAAAATGCATGTGTGCACACAGATAGAAAATGCATGTGTACATTTACATGCACAAACATGCCCACAACAAGTGCATCATTCTAGTATATTGCTCAAAGTCAAATAAAAATCACACCCATAGGGATAAATTCAGATAACATAGAAAGTGCCCTTTCAACGGACATTTCACATCCTTAACCTGAGAGGTTCATGATGCAAATGCAGAGTACTCCGAGCCATTGAGAAAAAACCTTCAGTTATTTGTCAGACCTACCACCCCTTGCCTTGGTAATCCATGCCATCCATGATAGAGCACACCTTCACCAGGACGAATCACAGACTGAATATTTTTAGACAGAACCAGCACAAGGCTTCTCCCTACCAGAGAACCTCTCTCTCTCTAGTGGTCTCGGTCTCGATCTCGATCGGTGATGGAGGACATAAAGCGCGTGCTCTCTCTCTCTCTCTCTCTCTCTCTCTCTCTCTCTCTCTCTCTCTCTCTCTCTATATATATATATATATATATATATATATATATATATATATATATATATATATAGTATCGTTCCATTGAAGGGATTTCTTGTAGATTGCAATTTTTTAAGGATGTGAAGAAGAATCCCCCTAAATCTGAAGGTATTTTAATTAGTTCTTTGATGCTTGTATTTGCAACCTGTTCTTAGAGGAACTATATCGTTGCATATGGAATGGGAAAGGACCCAGCGCTGCTCTATTAGTCTTTTGATATGTGAATCAGTAGTGGATCCAGTTGTCGATTTTTTTCTTTTTTTAATAAGGTGTTGTTTCTGCTATCCAGCCAATGTTCCCGGACTGATGAAAATGTTTTTAGAAAGTTTAAAGACATACGGGGTTTGTTAAGTTTATACGAAGCAGCATACATCGGCACACATGGAGATGATATACTAGTAAGTACCTATGATGTAGCACAAGTAATTTTCCTTAAACCATCCAAAGGTTGGGTTTTGATCCAATTTTTATGACCCATCAGCGGGATCGCATTGATCAATGGCCATTTTGCATGGGTCAATCCATAAACATAGCCCAGCAGTCTAATCGTTGGAATTGTTCTTTTCTTTCTTTTAGTTTAAAAATATGAACAAAGCCTACTTAGCAGAAGCGAGATGGGCCAGTTCAGAGTACATGCCAACCTTTGAGGAGTACATGGACGTTGCCTTAATGAGTGCTGGTTATCCTATGCTTGCTGTGGCATCTCTCGTTAGCATGGGAGAAGTCGTCACATAGCAGGTTCTTGAGTGGGCCATAAAAGTACCACCGATTATCAGGATTTGTTCTACAGTGGCTCGACTGATGGATGACATCCCATCAAACAAGGTATGACATATGGGATCGAAAAAGATATTGTCCTTAACCTTGTGATGACCATACACATTAGACATTTTGCTTGGAAGAAAAATTTATACGTGTGGCGCATGTGTAATCCAAGTTAAACTGTCCAACTCTTGGGCCCAACTTTATATGGGTCATGATCCATAAATTACAATGAACTTCCAATCCTAAGTGGCCGAATGATGGACATTTAATGCATAATTAAGAGGGAAAATAGTGAACAGACTGACTGCAACAAAGAAATGTCCATTAATCATAGGTCAGGATCATCTAATCAATCAAAACGTTTTTGTAACTTTTACAGTGATGATTCGATTATAGCTACATGTATGCCATAATAACTTGTCCAATGATTTTGTGAAAATTTTAAGTTGCTAAAATGATTTTGTTAAATTTAAAAATTCTATGTTTCAATTTTTCCATATTTTATTTTCTTATTATTATTTTCACTTTTGAACTTCTTTAGAGACTATTCCCTTGATTATATGACAAGCGCTAAAAATGATTCAAATTAACTATGGCATAAAAAGGTTTATCGTCAGTTGATGACCACCCATCGTGTTAGCCCTTCCTGGGAGATCGATTGCCTTTTTAAGATTAATTTGATCGGCAATTACTGACATCCAGGCATTAGGAAAGAATATGGATTGCCCAAATTGATTATATTCTATGCAACTTAAAAATTAAATAAATAAATAATTCTTTGAAAAAAAATCTATTGCAAAATTGGATGAAAAAACAACATAGAAAAAATATATCACCTAAAACGAGAAGAAAATAGAGATGAATGATGCTTTTTCCATATTCTAATAATGTGTGAAGCTTGAACAAGAGAGACAGCATGTTTCGTCTGCAATAGAGTGCCACATGAAAGCTGAGCCAATGTGAAGAGACAATCCAAAAGCTCCGAGAAACGATTGCACAACAGGGCCTCCTTTGAGGCGTCAAAATGTAGTAGAGCTGATTATGACTTCGATGGAGTCAAGCGAGGTCATCTGAGGCTCAGTGGCCATAACTGACTTAAGTTAGGCTCGAAACTGGTGTCAAGCCTTCTAGGGCCATGTCGGACATGTCAATGATATTTTAGCCCAAAGAAGGCTCATCTAAGGCATCAAAAGTTAGTAGACTCGATGTTGCTTAGGTAGGGTCAAGCGTAGTCAGTAGGCTTCAATAGCCGTAACTATCTCGAATTTGACTCGAAGCTAGTGTTGAGCCTCTTAGGAACATGTCAGAGCACGGGCTCATTTGAGGTGTCAAAACATAGTAGACCCGATTATGACTTGGGTGGATTTAAGCGAGGTCATCTAAGGTTCAGTGGCCATAACTGGCTTAAGTTCGGCTTGAAACTCATGTCGAGCCTCCTAGGACAATGTCGGACGTGTTAGTGAACTTCTAGGCCAAACAAAACTCATACTAAAGTGCCAAAACTTAGTAGACTCGATGTTGCTCAAGTGGGGTCAAGCACTGTCACTAGGCTTCAGTGGCCTTAATTATCTCATATTTGACTCCAACTCAAAACTGGTGTCGATCCTCCAAAGACCACGTCACATATCAATGAAATTTTATCCCAAACGGAACTCGTTTGATACGCCGAAACTTAGTAGATCTGATTTTGTCTCCGATGGCGTCAAGCGAGGTCAACTAGGATTTAATGGCCTCAACTAGCTCGGATTCTTCATGAAATTGGTGTCGAGCCTCCTAAGACCAGGTCTGATGTGTCAGCGAAATTTTGTCCTGAATGATGCTCATTTGAGGTGCCGAAATGGAGTAGACCCAATTCCAGCTCGGATGGAGTCAAGAGGGGTCATCTAGGGTTCAATGTCAATAAGTGGGTCAGATTTGGCTCAAAATGGTATCGACCCTCGTAAAACCACGTTAGACACGTGTCAACGATATATCAGTCTTAATGGAGCTCTATTGATGCGCTAAAACTTAGTACCCCGATTTCAACTTGGTTTGGGTCAAGCACAGTCAACTAGGGTTCTTTTCCCATAACTGGGTTGGATTCGGCTGAAAAGTTATGTCGAGCCTCCTAAGAAAATGTCTGACATTTTAAAATCTTTTCTGTTAGAACGGGGGCTCATTTGAGGTAAATTCTGGCTCGGCTAGGGTTATGGAAGGTCAACTAGAATTATATATGTTGTATTACTGGCTTGGTTTCATTTCAAACTTTGCATCGTGCCTCCTAATTTAGCACCGAATTTAGACAAAAATTCAGCACGAATGGGCTCGTTTGAAGCGCCGAAATGTAGTAGACCTAATTCTGGCCTGGGTGGGGTCAAGCAAGGCCAATTAGCATTCAGTGGCTTCACCTGGCTCAAATTCAACTCAAAATTGGTTACGAGCCTCATAGGACCTCGTGCAATGTGTCTACAAAATTCAATCCTGAATGGAGCCCAAATTCAACTCAAAATTGGTTTCGAGCCTCATGGGGCCTCATACAATGTGTCTACAAAATTTAATCCTGAATGGAGCCCATTTGAAGCCCCGACATGTAGTAGACCTAATTTCGGCACTGGTGGGGTCAAGGGGTCAAGTAGGGTTTGGTAGAGTTAACTGGCTCGAATTCAAGTTGAGAGTGGTGTCAAGGCTTTTAGCACCACATCTGACAAGTCATCGAACATTTGGCTCGAATGGTGCTGGTTTGAGGGGCGGAAATGGAGTAGACCCTATTCCGACTTGAGTTCGGTGAACCAGGGCCAACTAGGCTTTAGCAACCTTAACTGGTTTAAATGTGGTTCAAAACTTGTGTTGATCCTCTTAGGACCATGTTCGACATGTTTCGGCCAGAACAGGGCTCATTTGAGGTGTTATCATGGAGTAGACTCAATTCTGGTTGAACCCTAGTTGCCTTAAGTAGCACGGATTCAGCTTGAAATTATTGTCCGGCCACCTACATCCATGTCCGACATGCAAGAGAAATTTTGGACCGAATATGGTTTGTTTCAGTTGCCAAAACAGAGTAGATGCGATTTCAGTCCAGTTGTAGTCAAGAAAATCGACAAGGTTCTGGAGCTTTAATTGGCTCAAATTTAGCGCAAAAAATATTTCGAGCCTTGTAGGAGCCCGTCCAACGTTTCAACAAAATTTCAGCCCGAAAAGAAATAGTTTGGGGTGCAAAAACCGAGTAAATCTTATTCCAACTCGAGTGGGTCAAGCAAGGTCAAATAGTGTTCAATTGTCGTAGATGACCTGAATTCAGCTCAAAACTATTTTCAAGACTCATAGGAGTATGTCCTAAGTGTCAGAGAAACTACGCTCGGGAGTGGGGCTCGTTTGAGGTGTGAAAACGCAGTAGACACTTTTTCAACTCAGGTGTGGTCCAGCAAGGTTTATTCGGTTTCAGTGGCCTTACCTGGATCGAATTTGACTCAAAGCGAATATTAAGCTTCCTAAGAGCATGTCCAAAGTGTCAGCAAAATTGAAGTCCAAAAAGGGCTCGTTTGAGGCACTAAAATGGAGTAGACCTGATTGAAGATTGGTTGGGTCAATCGGGCTCAAATAAGATTAAGTGGCCTTAATTAGCTCAAATTCAACTATAAACTGATGTCGAGCCTCCGAGGACCACATCAGACTTGTTAGAGTAATTTCAGCCGGAGTCATGCTCATTTGAGGTACTGAAACTGAGAAGACCCAATTCTTGGTCAGGTGGGGCGAAGGGGATCAACTACTGTTCAGCCACCTTAACTGGGTCAAATTTTGTTTGAAACTGGTAAAGAGTCTCCTAGGACTACATCCGATGTGTCAATGAAATTTTGGCTTGAACATGTCTAGTTTGAGGGATGGAAACGTAGTAGACCCTATTCTGGCTCTAATGGGATCATGCGTTGTCATGCAGGGTTCAGTGGGCTTAACTGGTTTGGATTCGGCTACAGGCTTTTTTCAAGTCTCCTAGGGGTAAGTCTTACGTGTTAGGGAACTTTTGGGTCGAACGAGGCTCGTTGGAGGCATAGAAATGGATTAGACACTATTCTGACTCTAGTGGGGTCAAGTAGGGTCAACCAGAGTTCTGTGGCTTTAACTGGCTTGGATTCGGCTCAAAATTGTTGTTTGCCTTCCAAAAACATGTTCGACTTGTCTGAAAATCTCCAGCCTGAACAGGTCTTGTTTGAGGTGTCAAAATGGAGTAGACCTGATTTCAGCTCAAGAGCGGTCAAGCACGGTCAACAAGGGTTCAATGGCCTTAACTTTAATTCAGCTCAAAACTGGTGTCGAGCCTTCTACAACATGTCTGACATGTCAGTGAAATTTTGACCGGAACGAGGCTCGTTTGAGATGCCGAAATGGAGTAGACTTGAATCATGCTCGTTTCAACAGTGGTAAGCCACAGCCTTTCCTTTTCCTGTCGTGAGATCGACCTTTGTGTTGGATCAATCTGGATTTTTGGCCCTTGCCCTAATCCGATTCAGGTCGAAACTAGTGTTGTTTCTCTTAGAATCACGTCCAACATCTCCCCAAAAAAATCAGCCCAGACCTGATTCTGGCTCCAGTTGTGTCAAGCAAGGACAACTAGGTAATCTGAAATTAACTCGATCAGATTTGGCTCAAAAGTGGTGTCAAGCCCCTTAGGACCACGTTCCACACGTTAGGAAAATTTCAGCCAAAACAGGGATCATTTGAAGTGAGAAAACTAATAGACCCAATTCTAGCTCGGTTGGGGATAAGCAAAGTCAACTAGGGTTTTGTTTCCTTAAGGATTTAGCTGAAACTGATATCGTGACTCCGGGGCCATGTTGGACGTGTCAAGTAAATCACAGTATGAACGGGAGCTATATTGACGTGCCAAAAACTATTATCCCCAGTCGGTTGGGGTCAAGCGGGGTTAACTAGGGTTCAGTGTCCTCAACTATATATTGAATTCTGTTTGAAACTAGTGCCAAGCCTCCTAAGACCAGGTCCAACATGTCAGCAAAATTTTGCCCTAAACAGTGCTTGTTCAGAGTGTCAAAATAGAGTATACTCAATTACGATTTGGTTAGGATCAAGGGAGGTCATTTTGGGTTCGGTGGCCTTAATTGTGTTGAATTTAGCTCAAAATGAGTTTCAAGCTCCAAAGACTATGTTGGACATACCAACAAAATTTTAGCCCAAAGGGCTGGGGCTCATTTAAAGTGTTGGAGTTTAGTAGACCCGATTGTGGCTCCGGTGGGGTCCAGCAACATCAATAGTGTTTAGTGGCCTCAACTATCTCTGATTATGCCTAGAACTAGTATCGAGTCTCCTTATACCACATAGGATGTGTCAAGGAAAATTTAGCTGAAACAGGGCCTGCTTTAGGCACTGAAACGTAATAGACGCGCTTCCAGCTCGAGCAGGGTCAAGCGGGGTCATCTAGGGTTTAATGGCCATAACTGGGCCAGATTCGGCTGTAAAATGGTGTCCAGCCTCCTAGGACCACATTGGACAGTTGATGAAATATTAGTACGAACAGAGCTATATTGATGAGTCAAAACTATCCCCGATTCCAGCTCAATTGGGGTCACGCAAGGTCAACCACGTGTCTATGGCCGTAATTGGCTTGTATTCAGCTCAAAACTCATGTCGAACCTCACGGGATCATGTCCAACCTGTCAAAAATGTTTCGGTTAAGCCAAAGCTAGGCTTGTCAAAGGCATTGAAACAGAGTAGACCCAATTCCGGCTTGCTTAGGGGCAAGCAAGGTCAAGTAGAGTTTTATCGCTTTAACTGGCTTGGATTCGCCTCAAACCTCATGCCGTGCCTCCTAGGACCACATCCGACATGTGAAAAAATTTCAACTGGAATAGGGCTTGTTTGAGGCACGGAAACAGAGTGGACCCGATTCCAGATCAGTTGGGGTCAGGTGGGGTCAACTAAGGTTGTGGCCTTAACCGGCTCCGATTCACCTCAAAACCAGTGTGTCTCCTAGGACCATGTCCAACATGTTAGAAAAATTTCAACCGAAATTATAGATATCAAGGGTTGACATCTCAATCATGATTGTCCATTTAACATGCTATTGATCAAACGGATAAGATCATCCTATGTTGGTCCCTGGACCTTTCGTTTGAAATACATTTTAGCTTTAAAAAAAAAAAAAATGGATAAGATCATCCCGCCTTCATGATTATTGCAAGATGGCTTTCCCATAGTGGCACAAATGAATGAAGCGTATGGATAGACGGATGATTTCCTGAGAGAAAACTCACATCTACCGGACAAAACTTACCTTGAGATGTCTTTTAGCTCCCTCCTTTGCAATGATTGTAATATATTGAAACCTTACTTTGCAAACTCCAATAGCACATTACTTCGCTCATCTTCTTCCTCCTAGATTGAGATGTAGTACCTTGACTGTAGCCTCTCAACGCGCCTGCAAAGTGGTACTTCTGATGCAAGTTGTACTAACTTTGCTAGGGGAGAGGTGAGATGGGGCAATGCTGACTTGAGGTGTTGGCTGGTGAAAATAATGGCTTCGTCTAGTATATCATCTTCTAATGTGCCAAGGTATGTTGCTTCATATAAACTTAACAAACCCCTTATATCATTGGTCAATGTGTCCTTAGAACTTACCTCCATTGTCTTTAAACTTTATAAACACATCTGTTTCACAATCCAAACATTTCAAGACGTCCATAATCGAAAAGCGATTTTATTCTAGTCTGAGCAATGTAGTAGCAATGCAATTGTTGTGGAATGTGTGCCTGCAAATGCATGTGTGTGTGTGTGTGTGTGTGTGTGTGTGTGTGTGTGTGTGTGTTTTCCTGACTCTTGGGTGTATGCATATGTGTATGTGTCAACACATGCATGCATGGTGCATGGTGCATATATGCACACAGAAGCATACAACATTTAGTTGCATGACACTTATCAGATGACACATCATACCCTTGTTGCCTTAGTAGTCAAAATTGGAGAGCAACGACATGGAAATTGTCACCACTATCATTATAACCGTCATAAATCCTGTGTAATTCCTTTTCTGTATCTGTTTCACAGTGGTAGGTGACACCGAGGAGCTGAATTGCATCAATCAAATTCAATTTATGCACTGAGTTATTGACATCACAAAGCATTTTCTTCACTTCTTCCTTCAGTTTTTCCATACGTCGCGTAGTGGATGGATCAAGCTCGCCTAGGTTCATGCCAGACATGGTCAGACATACATAGCATGAAAATATCACATTGGTTTCAAGAAAGTTATTTTTGGAGAAATGATGAATAACAACATTTTTAAATTACTAAAACAAAGATTTTGACAATAAAATTCCTAAAAATTTTGATTTTACCAATGTATGTGTGAGTGCATGCGTTTGTATAAATTACTAAACTTACATACATGAATGTATGTATGTATGTACTGATGTGATCACCAGGGATGTGGTAGAGTTGATCTCTATGAAGCATGGAAATATACACATATAAATGTGTGTATGTTTGGCACAGACGGATTTACTCATTGAACACATGAAAGTATCTTTCTCTTACCTTGTCATCCGGTTTGCAATGAAGTGATCTCCCCAGACACTTGGGCTGATAATTTGCACAAGCGTGGCTAATTTCCTTTTTTCGATTCTTCCCTTGAGTGGCAGGACCATCTGAGTGGCCACTACCCAAAATAAGAGCCATGATTGAGTAGAAAGAAGAAAGAAAAGGTGGCAAGTTGTCTTTCAAAGCTTAGATGATGGTATTTAAAGGCATGAGGGCATACAAGTTGGTGCAAAGTAAAAATGAATGAGACAAGTGACCCAACTCAACCATGCAAATCATGTGTGTCCTGGGATGAAAGAAAGAAATGAAAGAAGTTGGTGCAGAGTAAAAATGAATGGGACAAGCGACCCAACAGAGTAAAAATGAAAGAAAATGATGGCTTTCCATTTGCACTCATGTACGTCTCTTCCTGAAGTGGCAATCTGTCACACATGTGATGAAGCCAATTATGTAATTTTTTTTTGTATTGTACATTTTATGTTTTGTATAATAGGTGAGGTCCATTTTCTCTTGGTAAAGCCCATGCAAATGAACGACTGTACAACCTTATTTTCACTTTAACAAAGTTACAAGTATTGTGTTCCCACCTTTCTAGAAAAGGAAAAAAAAGTACGGTTGGAACTTTGTGTGAAGGCCTTACAAAGCTTTCTATTGAAGCTTTTTTTTTAGAAAGGTGGGGCACACCACCTATACCTTTGTTGATCAAAAGCATGTTACTTTACAAACTTTTGGACAGGTGCCAAACAAAAAGCCAAGCCTTACTTATCATATGGACTGACTAAAAGCATAGAACAACATATACAAATAAACAAAACTCAACTAAAGCACCCCCAAGAAAGACGTTCTATCAACCAAGCTCCAGCTAGCCAATCTCCATTTGAGGCTACAACGCATGGATCACCTTCTAACTGCCCCCAGACCAGTGAAATCCAAGGCTAATAAGCCTTGAATTTCTCTTAGAAGATCTTCTCTACTTCTGAATAAATGGTTGGAGGTCCCGCTGCTCCCTAACCTCGCAAGGCCATCCAGCACTAGATTACCTTCTCTCAAAACATGTGAGGTTCTAAAATTGATCATCGATTTCCTCGTGCAGGCAATATCTCCAAATCTGTTCCAAATCAATCAGAGAATTGGGCTTAGAGATAGCTTCTAAAATAATTTCTAAAATAATTTGGACTCAGACTCAACAATGATGTTGTCGAGTGCATGCCCGCCAACTGAGATCTCAGATCTCTCTTCACAAGGCAAGCCATGCATAGGGATGCAATTTGGCTGGCGACCACAACACCAGCGAGCTAGCTGGTGTCAAAGCTCTGTGGGACCTGCCATGATGTGTGTATTTTGTCCATGCCATCCATCAATTTTTCCAGCTCATTTTAGGGTGTAAGCCCAAAATTGAAGCATGTCCAAGGCTCAAGTGGACCAAACCACATCAAACAGTGGGGATAATGATGTCTACTGTTGCAACATTCCTAAGGCCTACATTGATGTTTTTTGTCATCCAACCTGTTCATAGGGGCATAGCGACCCTGATGAGGGGAAAACACAAATATCAGTTTCATCCAAAACTTCTCTGGAACCCAAGAAGTTCTCAACCGTTAGTCCCCCCTGTTTCCTGTGGTCTGTTCCACTTTAGCTTTGCATGGGTCTCATTTTTTGGCTCATGCCCCAAAATGAGCTAGCAAAATGGACAGTGTAGATAAGATGCATACATCATGGTGGGGCCCACAAAGCTTTGACACCAGCTTGCTACCAACACCGGTGAGTTGGTGACCAGCTAAACCGCGTCCCCATGCAGAAATAGACAGCTTCGACCCACGTTAATCACAGGTTGTGTATCTTAGGGTATGTCCTAAACCAAGTAGGCCAGATTTGGGACAAAATAACGTTACGTGAAGACAGATCCTGTAATTGTGCCGATTGGGGTAGTAACAGCTCAAGGGAGGGAAGACCCAAGTGATACAAGTGGGTTTGTGTTTAAGTACTGTGAGGTGCATGGGAGTGGGATGGCCCACCTTGGAAGGGCTTGGAGAGCTTACTCAAGGGTCCTGTTTTTCAGATCCAAGGGCCATGAGGATAAAATAATGTATGCTGAGCACAATTGCATCGGAGCCAGGTCCAACACTGCAGAGCGGGTTACATGGGTAAAGAAACTCAGTAAATCGGAGGTGACTCAGTTATCGAGCTTATCTTTCATTGATAACGAGGGATGGCTCAAGCAACAACCCTAAGAATTTATTTGCAATTTTTTTCGCCAGTCCTAGTATTTTGATTATTAGCTGTTCATGTATTTGCATTTCTATTGTTGTTCGTGACCATCCATTTACAGCTAATTGTTGGATGGATAAGATTGTCCTGATTTTTGTAATTCTTGGGCTGTGGCTCATCCACTTGGTTGCTTAAAAAATCAACGGTCTTGATCACCTTGAATAAAAAATTTAAAAAAAAGGGTAGGCCAGACAACGAGAAATATGAGGTTTTAGGTACGATGTTACATTTTTGCCGTGCATTAAACATGACGTGTTGCAGCTGATGTACAGTTGTGTAGACTCGCAATAGTTTCAACAAAGATCATGAGTTCGAGTAGTCATTGTGGTGTGTGTAAAAAAAAAACATGTACTGTTACGTGTCCTAGATCTAGGGGTTAATGGGCCAGGTTAGGGCCGGGCCAAGCTCTGTCCAAACACAGCCTGCCTCCTCCAACACATTGCCCAAACCAGGCCCAGGCCCATGACAGGCCACATTAGTGTAGCCCGAGCTCAGCCCAAGATGCACATGCATGGTCCAGCCCAGCCTTTCACATAGAGAGAAAAACTATCATTTAATCTTATAATTTTTCATATATATGAAAAAATTCATTGAAACTACAGACAATAAAAGGAACTATAGGAGGGAGATGAATTTTTTAAGGAAATTTGTGTAAATTTAAATTTTGAAAGGGGAGGAAATATTTTAATTTTAAATTTTAAATTTTAAAAAATATTTGGGTCGAGCCGGGCTGACGGATTTTTAACAGTCTAGTCCAAGTCCAGCCCATTTAAAAAACGGGCTTACAGGTTAGGCCCGAATCCGACCCGCGGGCCTGATACTCTAGTCCAAGTCCGGCCTAAGGCGGGCCAGGCACCAAAGCCCGTCGGGCCAACCGGGTCAATTGACAGCCCTACCTAGATCCAATGTATATATCTGTGAATTTTGAGGTTTTAGGAGTGATTTTAGTTGTAATTTGTCAGGTACGAATTGCTGTGGATAGGTTTGAAACATACACCAAAAAAAAAAAAAAAGGAAGGTTGGGCTTCAAGTTGCGTGTGATACAGCTTGAAAAAAAAAATTGCACGTGATGCACATTTGACATTTCTTCCTATCAATCCCACTTACCACCAATTCCTTGGGTGATCTACCACTGCAAAGGGTGCTCTTAAAAACAGCAACACAAAACGCACTATGTCAGGGTCTTTCTCACAATCCTCTCTCTCTCACTCTCTCACACACACACAGCTTCGGGGCTTTGGTAGGCCCAACATGATGTTTATTTGAAATCCAATCTAGATGTTCACCTCATGTTAAGCTCATGGCTCAAAAATTAGCCCATTCTCTGATTTAGGTGGGCCATCTAAGGGAAACTGTGATGTTACGTGTAATCCTCTTTGACTGTTAGATTTGTCATCCGACGTTAGGTATTGGGCAAAAAAAGCAGGCTGCCTTGGGCTCCAAGTGTGCCACATCAAAGAAAATAGTCAGGAGAGATTGTCCACCCTTGATTTTTTATGGCCTACCATGATAATTATATGAATCCACTTCACCATTAGATCATATCAGGCTTTTTTTTTAAAACCACCAAGCAAATCAACAAGGATGCATATATGTGTGATACCTCACAAGCTAGATTACATAAAATGATATGAGCTAGTGTACTATTGAAATGCTGAAATTTAATATGAGGGCCCCTCCTCCTGCCACTATTGAAATGCGGTAAAATCATCCTTGAAAGTGGTTCCAAGATGGTTGTAGACATGATGAACAAGGAGGGACCCTCCACCTAGCCACTTTGGTATTGGTGGACCAGGGTCAATCAGCTTAGAGGAGTGGCTGATATTAAAATTTGCTACGTTCCAAGGGAAATTAACAATGTTGCTGACGACTCTGGCAAGGAAAGGAAGTGAGTCGTAGGAGTGTGTGGTTTTTCGGGATGGTTTGGCATTGCCAAGAGAGGCTTGTGGGGCAATGTGTTTAGATAGGATTGGTTTGGGCAAAGTTAAAGGCAGTGATTCAAGCAGTAAAAAAAAAAAAAAAGCCCCAGAATTGATTTCGGTGAGCAGCATCTAGGAAAAATTTTTGTATGGCGAAGGTTGCCATGTAAAAAACAAAAGTTGTATTGAAAGAAAAAAAAAAAAAAAAAACAAGTAGTACTTCCTCTCAAAAAAATGCTGAAATTTAATACAACATTCAGAATATGCTGAAATGCCAGTCTGGCATAGTTAATACAGCGATATGTTAAGCTAAGCTAGTAATGGAGAGATTTTCTATTTCTGTTCCTATGGCCTACTTTTTGAGTGCTAGCCCTGGGTTAAAACTGTTGAAAGCTTCTTGGGAAAATCAGCCACAGATCAATGATGATCTTGCACTTATCACTATCAAGGGAATGAATGGGCTCGAAATTCAAGCCTAATCTTTTTTCATGTGCAAGGGCAATAGGCTATTGCGTTGTTGATTGGTTGGATAGAGAAGTTGCCGAATTTTCCTGCTTGGGAGGCTAGCTGTTTGGTGGATGAAATACATATGGATGTCTTTGATACTAAAATAAATATAAAAAAAATAGTTGAGCCACATGAAGAGTAACAGTTTGGAGGGTGAGCGTTGCCCTATGCATGTTTTCAATCATGTGGTCCACCTGAATCATAAATGGGCTGAGTTTTGGAACCTGAGTCCAACATTGGGTGAGATACGTACATGGTGGTTAGGATGATTTCACATAAACATAATAGTGGCTCATGTAAGAATTTAGATCTTTTCACCTGCTTGGAACAATGCTCCCTACCAAA
>PVNU02003939.1:0-18866 GCA_003013855.2 Liriodendron chinense | reverse complement strand
GGCAGAATAGGCTGTATGGGTCGCCGATTTCCTGCAAAGCCTTTAGCCGGAAGCTCCTCTGCTGGGAACCTAGGTGGGGTCCACTGTGATGTTTATGAGAAATCCACTCTGTCCATTGGTTTTTTGAGCTCATTTTAGGACACAAACAAAAACAAGCCGGATCCAAGACTCATGTGGGCCGCACTAAATAAAAAGGTGGATACGGAAATTCCTACAGTTGAAAACTCCCTGGGTCCACAGTGATGTTTATATGCCATCCATACCGTTCATAACATCATTCCTACTGGGATGAACTGAAAACACAAATATTAGCCTGATTCAAAACTTCCATGGCCCCACAAATATTTCAACTGTGGCCGTTCAATCCTCACGTTTCAGACCACTTGAGTCTTGGATCCTGCTCTTTTTTTGCCTCATGTCTTAAAATGAGTTCATAAAACAGATGGATAGGATGGATTTCTCACAAACATCACAGTGGGCCCCACTTAGGTTACCAGCGCAGGAACTTCCTGCCAGGAAATCCGCGTCAGGCCGGCTTTATGTATATGTGGAACATTCATGCATGGATGCTATATGTCACTTGCATGGTTGCAGTGATTGGGTCTTAAGATTGATCATTGGACCCACATATCATGGTGGGGACCACTAAGCTTGCCCAGTACCTCAGCTTGTGCCGTACCTCACCACCGAATCCTAGTCCGGGTGCTCTGGTCCAATCTGCTCCGACTGATCTGACATGCATTTTAGAGAACTTTGAGGACCATGATAAGCATGTGATTGGTAAGAAAATGCTGTCACATGTAGAAGGGGCATACAAACTAGAAAGTCTCAACTACAGTCGATTGGGCCGGAAGGGAGATAACTTCTATCTTTTTATATGCATGCACATTCAACTCACTGAATAGGTTGACTCTGTCATGAAGATCACACGGTGCAAAATCTACCTATCAACGTCTACAAATTATTTTCATGGTGCGTCCCACCTGATGAGTTCATAGGGGTGATGTTTGTACTAGGTGATCCTCATGACTTAGCTAACCAATTTGGAAGGGTCAAATATCACATGCTCTTGAAAGGGTAGAAGTTATTGATCGGTGGGTCTTGACGGCTCAGTGGTAGACGGACTTGCATTTCAACACTAAATTAGTTAACTAAAATGATATTGAGACATTTAATGGACCGTCAATTTAAAATTTGCCTATTGTCCAAGCTCACAAACAAGGCTCAGTGAATCAAATTCAATACTTACTGTACCTTTCTAAATTATTGGATACCACCTGTATTTTCTTTGGATCCCACAACATTGACAGCTTCGTCTGGGTTTATAGAAGGCACATGTACGCCATTGGAGTGCCGTGTATTGACCTACACACTCTGCTAGTGTATCAATAACTGCTACTCAAAGTCACGTTTGGCAACACAAAACCAGGTAGATTAGATAGCTGTCTCGTAGGTTTACAGGATGTATTGGGCACAGCACCCCCCCCCCCCAACAAAATGCAGGTTATTTTTTTTATGTGCAATAACTAATCCAATGGTTATGGACCATCATATTGTCGTTCGACGGTTCTAGACAGTCGAAAATTCTTGTAATTTTTATTCAGAACGGCGGATTTAGACCGTCGAATTATTTTCAACAGTTCATAGTTGAAAATTCCTATAATTTTCACACCCAATGTCAAGTTTGAACCATCGAATTATTTTCAATGAATTTTAGCTATTGAAATATCCTATCGGAATGATGAATTTGGGCTGTCAAAAAATATTTTTTGATTGCTTTTAACCGTCGATTTGTGTATACAACCGAGGTACTAGTCGACGGGTATGAACCGTCGACATTGCGTCGACTGTCTTAGACCGTCGAATTTAGTATTCGACTGTCGATATTACGATTGTTTTTTTTTTTACTGCACAGACCATCAAATTTTGCTAAATTCGATGGTTTGGAATCGTCGTATTTAACACTTTTTCACGTAATTTCTCGTCGATCTGTTTTGTGAAAAAAAAAAACTACCTTCGAATTTAAAATTGCAATTTTAGATAAATCTTACCATTTTTAATAAGTTTTAGTTTAGATGTATCTCCTTCATTTAAGAGTTTTAGTATATACAATCTCTTTAGGAATTGTTTCTAATTATGTCATGAATCATTGGGCTTGATTAAATTCGGACTATTTTAGTAAAATTTATATTTTAGGTAAATCATATTTTAGTTGTATTAGATTCTTAAATAAAGTTTTTGATTTTCTTTATATTAAAGTCTAAGCATTATTGAATAATAAAATTTTGAATTTTCCTTTTTATCTTATGGATTCCAGAATAACCTTGTGAGTTTAAAGTTTTGCATACTTGAGGTAGACAGTGATCTTCCTCCTCACTCCCTTCCCTATGTTAAAAAGGTCACGACCAGGATAAAAGGACCACACAAATATAAGCTCAATTTAAAACTTTTGTGGCCCATAAGAAGTGTTTAATGGTTAATCACCACTGCTTCTTATGGTTTGGTCCACCTGAAATTTGAATCTGCTCTATTTTTGGATTAATGTCCTAAAATGAGGGGGCAAAACGGATGGATGGCGTGGATATAATAAAAAATATATCGATGGCCCCAAAGTCTAGATGGATCCGGGGACTTTTTGGCTTTTATTAGATGCCCAATGTTGGGTAAATGGTTTGTATGTGGTTCCTACTATGAATTGGTGGTAAATTCTTTTCTAATAGACGGTGCAAAAAATAAATTTATTTGAAAAGACAATGAGACATTGGATCCACCGAGGAAGGTGGGACCCTTGACTCTGGGGCCACTGTGATGAATGTGACTACATCCACACCGTCCAGCCGTGCTGATATTTGTGTGCCAGAAAATCTTTGGATCAAGATGATATTTGTGTGGTTTTTTCTCTCATATGTTTGTGACCTTAACAACAGGTTGGATGGAAAATAAACATTCCTTTGGAATCCATGAAGTTTTTAATGGCGGGTTTCAATTAAGGTTGTTTCCTGTGGTGTGGTCCACCTAAGATTTGATTCAACTTCATTTTGGTATAATGCCCTAAAATTATGAGCTTTCAAATGATTGGACGTTGTGGATTTAAGGCACATACATCACTGTGAGCCCCACATCAGGGGTCCCACCCACCTTGGTGGATCCGGGGTCTCAATTAATCCACTCCCCAATCCAACTTGTAGGAAATAATCGATTCATCATCCTGACATGTGTCCTGTGGCCAGATGGCTCTACCAGCCTGTGGTTGTTCTCGGTTTTTATCTACTTGTTTTCAATTTCTGCAAAGTGGTAGAAAATTCCTCCAGCTGCCCAAGCAAAATCCCTTCAATAGGAGGAAAGTTCGTTTTGCCTTAACAGGTACTCAAGAATCTAACGTCTGTCGCCACCAATAAGGTCACATCCAGCATTTGTTGCCATCCAGTTGGGTCACATCTGTGATGTTCAAATGATTTGAACCATCCATATTTTTTTATAACCAGAGGGACCACACGGTGTACACCTTCTAAGTACCTCACACTTGCCAAAAAGTCCCAAAGACCTTGACTTTTACTCCAAGGCAGCCGGGCTTTGGATAAGGTTCAAAACTATGGAAAAAGTATAGGTCCAACTCTCTTAATTTCCTCCTCAGAATTCTTATGCTCCATGCATGGAGGAGGTTTCCTATGCCCTCGCCCTATTGAAAAATCGCCAGCCTCATTAAAGCCTCTTAGGTCTCTGTGTCATTAATGTCTTCGCTATGGGCCCACCTAGGAGATAACTTCCATCTTTTTATATGCATGCACATCCAACTCACTGAATAGGTTGACCCCATCATGAAGATCACACTGTGCAAAAATCTACCTATTCACTAATTGATATTACCGTACTGATATTTTTCTATTTATCGACGTCTACATATTTTTTCATGGTGTGTCCCACCTGATGAGTTGCTAGGGGTGACGTTTGTACTTCGGCGATCCTCGGTGCGTCCCACCTAATGCGTTGCTAGGGGGGACGTTTGTACTAGGTGATCCTCATGACTTAGCTAACCAATTTGGAATGGTCAGATATCACATGCTCTTGAAAGGGTGGAAGTTATTGATCCGTGGGTCTTGACAGTTCAGTGGTAGACGACTCTGCATTTCAACACTAAATTAGTTAATTAAATGATATTGAGACATTTAATGGACTGTCAATTTAAAATTTGGCTATTGTCCTAGCTCACAAACAAGGCTCAGTGAATCAAATTCAATACTTACTAGTCTGGTCTAAATTATTGGATACAACCTATATTTTCTTTGGATCCCACAATATAGTTAGTTTCGTCTGGGTTTAGAGAAGGCACATGTATGCCATTGGAGTGCCGATGTATTGACCTACACACTCTGCTAGAGTATCAATAACTGCTACTCAAAGTCATGTTTGGCAACACAAGATCGGGTAGATTAGATAGCTGTCTCGTAGGGTTGGAGAATGGACAGAGGAGGAAAAAGACCAAAATGAAGAAATAGAGCAGCACAATTTTTCTCATGGTCGGTGGACAATTGAGGACGCGGATTGCCTGCCGATGCCTTTTGCAGGCTTCCTGCAATTTGAATGAACTATATACCTTACGAAGGCACTTGCAGAGAATGGATTGATCATATGCTTCTGCAATTTTAAAACGAAAACGCATGTGACTTTCCTAGCAGACACAGTGTGACTTTGACTAACTTGGTGAGGTAGTCTGTGTAGACACCCCACCTTTGGCTACAGGCTGGTCGAATGGTTAGATGGATGGAGATCCATACCCAATTCATAGTTCAAACCCTAGGACCAAACCCATCAGCTCAACCAGTCCAAACCCATTTTATCTCCTAAACTCTAGTCCAAACCCAATCAACTCACCCCTTAAACATCAACCCGAAAAACCACCCATAGGAAAAATCAGTCCAAAATACCCCAGTAGGTCAACTCGGTGAGTTAACTCACTAGGTCATACCAACCCTTGAAACCAGTCAACTCACCCCTAAACCATCTGCTCGAAAACCACCCATAGGAAAAAATCAGTCCAAAATACCCCACTAGGTCAACTCGGTGAGTCAACTCATCGGGTCATCCCAACCCTTGAAAACAGTCAACTCACCTAATTATGGCCCAAATCGAACCTAAGTCCAAGCCTAACTCTGATCCTTAGTCTCGGAGTAACTCTGAACCTCAAACCTGGGGTTTTTCTACCCGAGGTTCAGAGCTCCAGCTGTCCGAAGCTGGAGCAGAGCGTCCATATAGGCGGCCCCCAAGCTTATTTATGAGAGCCGACACTCATCGCAACTATAAATACCCCATCTCCTATTTGTTTTCAGCATCCATCAACTTCGAGTCCTCCTCTGTGAGAAGCGACTCATCTCCACCCCCTTTAGCTCATTCCTCCACCAAGGAGAGCCCGAATGAGTGAAGAGTCTAGCCCTGGTCCAGCCCAGCCTGACCCTGGTTTAAGCCTCTCAAGCTACTTAAGTCTCAATCCTAACTGCTCGCTAACCCTTGCGATACCTCCATCCATCCAGTTATGTATATATTAGCACCATCTCATTCACATCTAGCAAGGTGCAACATTTATTATTCTTCCACACCCCTGCTTATCATCCACCACAAACACTTGATCAGGTCTTAGTGTATGCTCTGCGGCTCGCCGGCTTGCCTGGATCTTACACATCAGAAACTCTGACCGATCGAACACACTATCATGCATCTAGCATAGTACCTGTCAGTTCAAGCGTATGCTCTGCGGCTCGTCGATTTAATCAGAACTTGCCCATCATTACTGATCAGACTCATATTCATGCATTATATTATCTATGAGAATGTACGGAGATTGATTCAGACTTTCAAGGACTAGTTAGATTCTGTGAAGTAAAGACCATACTTTCGTATGGGCAGAGTGGGTGCCTAACACCTTCCCACTCTATAACTGTGATCCCTTACCTCGAATCTCTGACTGCTAATCAAAGAGTCATTTCAGATAAAAGAATCTTTGGATCCCCTTTTTTGATGTTTCTACAGGGTCTAATCGACTGTATATTCAAAGTAACGGGCTAGTAGTGACTCCAGTATTCTACTAACCTATCCAAACAAATGAATCGAAACCGAACAAAAAAAGCCATCGAGAAGCGTGAGCCTGTGGAAGTGACGATTCACACCCTCGAAAGAGAACACAGACCACCAGTGTTCATAGAATGATGACTCCATTGGGGATTTGCTAGTCCCGTTAGTCGTGATTCGACTTAAAAAACAGAATCTCTCAAGTGTTTGAAAGTCAATAGTCCTCATACATCTTCATTTGTATAGCATCTCATCCATAAAAAAAAAATACAATAACCCAAAAAAGATTTAGGACATACTTCCTCACCATTGCGCCTCCTCGAGCTTAACGTCCACGGAAACAACTTCCCTACCGCAGCATAATCCGCACCAGAGCTCAGCAAGCCATGTTAGACCGCGAAGAGGAATGTTACCTTTTTCTTGTCCTCGACATGACCGAAGCATAGCCTGCAGCACAACAACAGCAAATTGAGAGCACGCTGATCATCCAAGAGTTGGCACAAGGAATGAGAGCAATGTAAGAAAACTCTACAATTCATGCAAGCACAAACTGCGATAGTAGCCAGCAATCAACCTGGTCCAGTTCAACAACCACAACAGTCATCCAGGGCCCTCCCGGCCTCCAGTTCAAATCAAGCACAACCATCGGAGTCCACCCAAGGCCACTGACAATAGTCATCTCAGCCTCCCGTTGGGGAGTACTGTTCGCTTCCCCAAGTGTAGGGTTGCGATGTAGTAATAAACTCAGTAAGACCGAGATCAATCCACAGGGACTTATGTAGGAATTCACAAACACTTCCAATAGCTTCTATTGAAAAGCTAACAACCAGATTTGAAAAGATTGATGTAAATAGCAATTTTGAACTTAAACTGAAGTAATCAATTAATAAAAAGGCACTAGGGGTTCAAGGATCCACTTGTAGCAATCCTTGATGCTCAATTCATTGTGGTTTCTTACTTTCTCAACTAGAATCGAAATTAAGATCTATCTAGTCCGATGATAGAGCAGTTAAACCAAAATCTGCCATATGTAAGATCAATGTACATGATTCACTCAATGCAAGCTAGGACGAGCATACTCAATTGCATAGGTCAGTCCCAATTCCAATAGACTAAGTTCACAATCATAACCATCATTAAATCCTGTCATAAGACAAAACTAGATCATGATTTGAACTTATTCAAATCACATACACAGTCCCACATAGTGCAGAATTTCCAGAAAAGCAGAACTTTGGTAGGAAGTTCCCACATGAAGATCATAGTACTAGAGCGTACTCCAATTCCTCGGATCATACAGGTCTAGACCAACACACAACAATTAAGAACTCAAGTACTTCTTCCAAACATCCATGAGTCATCATAAGACTAAGAAAAACTACTTAGAACTTGAATTAAACTTCAAACCATTGTTCTTAAACATGAAATCCAACTTAAAACCAACTTTAACGAATTGAAACATCTTAGATTCACTACAAGCTTCACCTCTTAGCCCTAGCTAAGAGGTTTAGCCGTTCATGATCCAAGGAAACATGAAACAACTAAGAAAAACATAAAAATAGCAAACAAATTAGGAGTTGTGGAACTCCGAAATCCACTTCCGCCGCCTTCCACCGTGTTGGTTCTGTTCTAGGATACCCTAGGAATTATCCCTAGGTGTCCTTTTATAGTGGGGAAGCTCCGCAACATCGGAATCTTACAGAATTTGCGTAAGAAAACGCAGTGCGCAGAGAAAATCGGCGCCCAAAATAGAAACTTTCTGTTTGAATGCATGGCCGACCGGTCTGGACCGGTCGGACTGGGCTGACCGACCAGTCACGACCGGTCGGACCTCTTCTGGGATAGTCCAGGGAGCTTAGCAGGGTCACCGACCTGTTGGCCAACCGGTCTGGACCGGTTGGACCAACTGGTCCCTTGTCCTGTATACTTCCCAAAGGCCGGCAGAACATTTTCTTTTCTTTCTCTTCTTCTTTCTTTCTTTTCTTTTCTCTCTTTCTTCTTCCTTCTTTGGTCCACCTTGGGCCTTCATTAAAAGGGTCCTAATGTATCCGTTTTGGTCTCCAATGGGATGAAGTCCCTCTCATTCCTGCAATCATAGAATCATGTATTAGATCAGTCGTTAATTCATGAAAACCTTGCATAATGAGTGATGAATTGGGGTTAGAATATGCACAATTAAGAGCTCAACATGGAGCATCTTTCTCAATACCCTCCTGTGACAATGAGAACTTCTCAGAGCATTCCTGCCACAGGGACTTCTAGTCAACTTCCAGCTAACCTCCTAAGCGAGGATCTTAGTAGAATCTAGCATGTCCCCGCCGATGGGACCTTTTTCCTTTCCCAGCATGTCCCCGCCGATGGGACATTTAATCAATTCCAGCACATCCCTGCCGATAAGATTTCGATTCAATTTCCAGCAACAAAGACAACACTAGCAAATGCCCATAATGGTGGTCAGTGTCAAGCCCAGATCAATCAACGGACAATGGCGAATACCCAACAAGGGGGTCACTTCCCAACATTTCAGCCTCCTACAAATAAGAGCACCTCTCAATTCTAGCACATCCCTGTCGATGGGATTCCAATTAATTTTCAACAATCTTCAATTCAGCAATCTCCAGTTAATTTCCAACACATCCACGCCAATGGGACTCTAGTTAATTTTCAGCAATCTTCAATCCAGTAATCTGGGTGCGAGTTCACATGTACATAAGTAGGTATTGTAGCATTTATTCAACCATAATTATATAGATTGATCAAATTTAATTTTCCATCTCTAGTCTAGTGTGAATCTAAACCATAGGGAGTGATTTTCACCCATAGATTAAGTCACTCAACTGTTGATTCTTAAAATGAACCATCAAATACCTTGATATTTCCACTCAATTATTAAAACCAACCATAAACCTTAACACCATTAGATGAAGATATCTGACCATCCATTCTAAATTTGAACCGCCGGATCATAATAAACGAACTATTCAATCTCCGTATCCATTCGTACATTTATCAGGGCTAGAATCTTATTTATTTATCATATTCATCACTTAAAAATAAGTTTAATCTACATTAATATCTTAATTTAGGTAAGTTTACATACTAAACATGTCATTAAACTATAATAGTGTACATTCTTAACATAGACCACATCCAAAAACCACTTTATACATCATTCTGGCATACCTTGTAAACTAGGCCGGATGGTGCACACTCTGTGTTCGGGGCGTGACAGAATGGTATCAGAGAGAGGTTTTTCTTAAAAACCTAGTTGACTTGTAGGTTATGATTCCCGCTCTTATACATAAATGGTAGACCCCTAATAATTAGAAACCAAACTTAGGACCTTCCCTAAATAATTGTGGCAAAGGTA
Organism: Liriodendron chinense; assembly: GCA_003013855.2. NCBI lineage: Eukaryota > Viridiplantae > Streptophyta > Magnoliopsida > Magnoliales > Magnoliaceae > Liriodendron > Liriodendron chinense. The sequence goes on along the minus strand of PVNU02003939.1, from coordinate 9,433 downwards.
CAAAACTTAAAAACTAAAATTAGTGGTCTCTACATTAAATAGAAGCATATTGGAATGTTTACTGCTCATCTACAGTCCAATATGGAATCGGGGTGTTTTATTGTTCTTGCTAATTAATTTATAGTTCGTTTTATAGTAATTAGGTATTTTTAGATAATTTTTATGACACAAAATCCTACTAGACAGCAATGTACATCATCATTAATTTCAGTTGCAAAATTCATATCTATTAAAGTATAGCTCCGATCGAGGTAATTCAAAATCCTGATCATAGCTGGATAAGTGTAGTTTTGATGAAAAATAGTTAGAAATTAGGAACTCATATTTATTATATAAATTTAGTAAATCTATTTAGACTCGTTAGAAATGGCCCAAATTCAGGACAGGTTAGACTTTATAAATTTTGTAAAATTTTGTAGTTAGAGGAATAATTTAAAATTTTACAAAAAATAAGTAAACTCATAAAAAAATTACAAAAAAAATAGTGTAAAAATAAATTTTATACAATAGCAGATCAGTACGGGAATAACCTTGAACATTATCCTACTAAACAGCAATGAGTAGCAGAATTGGAGTTATTTGTAAAATTCCTATCTATTAAAGTACATCTCCGATTGAGGTGATTCAAAAGCCTGATCTATCTGGATAAGTATAGTTTAGGAAAATAATATTTAAAAAATGTGAAGTCATAAGTAATTAGATGGCACTACAAAAAATTCATTTTTACCGACGAATGATTTCGTCGGTAATCAGTAAAATTTCGTCGGGAAATGTTTTTCCCGACGAAATTTTTCGCGGCTAACATCGTCCGCAGAAAGGCCGTCGGGTAAAGGTTTTTACCGACGAAATAATTTTTTCGTAGGTAATAATTGAACCATTACCGACGAAATTATTCGTCGGCCAAACATATGATTTTTTTCGGGATTGAAAATGATACGTCGGTGAAAAAAATTTTACCGACGAAATAATGCGTAGGTAAAAACATGTTAAAACTTTTACCGACGAAATATTTCGTCGGTAAAAGAAAGGAAAAACTTTTTACCGACGAAATAATGCATAGGTAAAAACATGATAAAACTTTTACCGACGGAATAATTCGTCGGTAAAAGCATCTAAGAGCTTTTTACCGACGAAATATTCCGTCGGTAGTAAAAGTTTTTCCTTTTCTTTTACCGACGAAATATTCTCGTCGGTAAAAGTTTTTCCTCTTCTCGGTTCCATTTGTTTTCAAAAATTCAGGAAAATTCCTGATATACACCTGTAAAAAAACCTATACATTTTGAATCCTACTCACATGCACAAACATACAAACAAACAAAAAGTACATCATCAATACACAAATAATCCATTCCACATCCACAAACAAACAATAATTATCCACACACAAATATATACAAGTTAAAAGTCGTATATTAAAAAAAAATAATCAGGAAGATGAAGGCGGAGGTGGGGGAGGTGGCGGGGCATCGGTCGCCAAGGGCGTGCAGCTGAGAGCCTGAAACATCTCCTGCATCCGTCGCTCATGCTCCTGCCGCAACTCCTCGATCCTCCTCTCCTGCTCCTCCCGTCGCCTCTCCTCCTCCTCCATCTGCCTCTCTAGCTGCTCCCGAATCCCATCGACGACGACCCGTAGCTGCTGAACCTCTCTCTCTGCGATGTCAGCTCGGCGTTGAGCGCTCTCACCAGCTACGGATCGGCTGGAGCCAGCTCTAGTTTGTGCCATGAGCTTAGCACCATGGCCAAGCCCACGCACATATCCAGAACGGGTGCCAAGCACCTCGCTCAGGATTTATGGCTCACTCCGCTGACTACCATCGGGAGTGGGCTTGACTGCGTATGGTGTCCATCGCCGCCTTGTAATGAAAAGATATGAAATTTCATAAAAAATGACATGAATGACATTATTATCAATCAATGCGCAATTAAATTTAACAAAGTAAAGATTTTTTACCCAATGCTCACTAGGCTCTAGGATGAACCCAAGATCCCGTCGCCTGCCGACAGTGAGTCCCTCTGTAGAGGTCTACTGGTCCAGGCTCCTGGCCGGTGACGGAATCCCGCTGCGCAATCGAAAGGAAAAAGACTTATAATAAATGCCAATCAAAATAATATATTAACTTAATAATCATCAATAATTTCTTACCATGTCGTAACGATGTCGATACAAATGACTTTGAACCAGCTACGTGGTTCACTTGTAACTTTTCCCTGTTCGCAGAATTTATTCTGCTCCTCTTCTGAACACATTATACAAAATACATTTCTATTAATTGCGAATTAATTCGATAATTGTTACCGTAATATATCGTACATGTAAATATTACCTGAAAAGCCTCCGACGAAAATCTCTCGCAGAGTATCCGCCAGTCGTCTGTACTAACGTGTGGCGGTGCGGACTGTACGGCCTCATCGTGTGTCCTGCACCGCTTGTACCGCTGGTGCAACTCTCCGCGGGTACTCCTTGAACCGCTCCCTAATCATGTCGTCGACGGCATGAGAAATGTAGGGAACATTCAAATCGAATTCAAATTTATCCTGCAGTTTCGTAAATAATAAATTAAGGGAATAAACTTATTAACAATAGGACTTAACCGTAAATGAAACTTTCACAAAGAAAATTTCAATTTACTAAACTTTACCTGAAGGCGCTGACGGATGAGCTGTCGCACATCATCTGTCACGTCAGTCCAACGGGGGGTGGTGGCGGGGATCAGAGATCGGCATAGGACACCGACCTCAAGACGTAAACAATCTGCACTGTCCCCAACAGGTCTAAGGCAGTCCTGTGGGAACTCTACTGCCACCCTACCCTCACGCGTAAGTCGCTCTAAAACTAACCCACGCGTGGGTCCACGTCCTCGTCGGCTGGTAGAAGATGCTGCTGCGAAAAGATATATGTAAGTAACAATATAAACAGAAATCACTAAATAATGTCTAGACTTACATGCAGTGCCCGGTGTATGCTGAACCGAAGGATCAGATGACTGTGATGCACCGTGCGACGTCTGATGCTGTCTGCGTCGCATCACGGGTGGAAGGGGTAGATCCAGTGCGCGAACGACCTGATCTCCCACCTGGTGCCATGACTGAATATATCTGAAATACAAACTTATAAATTTAAACAATGTCAATGCAAGTTTATGAACATCATTGCAGAGTTGAATTTGTGCTTATGCTTAGAGAAATGATAAAAATATGATTAGACCATACACTATAATGCAAGCAGGATATAATAAAACGTAAAAGAATATAATAAAACCGTAAACAGAATATAAAAGTTGAAAAATCCATTACACATTGTCATTCTAATATTAAATACATATATCTCATTGTAATACAAATCAACTTCGGATCAAACTATCCGAAATACTCCCTGCGTAAGTTATCGTACGCTGCAGATGTATATTCGATGCTGTATGAAGCACTCGACATTGTTACAGCCAACATGCCAGTCACAATAGGAGAAATCTGATCTCTCGGGACTCCATCAGATGTGCAAGTGATAATGTAGCATCTTCCATACGAAGTTTTCCGCGATATATTCCTCAATCAGGTCCGGAATTTCTTTGAGATTGTATAATCTTTCATCTGAGTCATCGTCTTCCTTCCTACATATCTCGACCCAGACCGGGTATCTCTCTGGCCATACCAGAAGAATATAGGGCCGGAAAGTCCATCCGCAACAGCTGATGAAGTATGCTGCGTGCTTTCCGCTACGCTCCAATTTGTGGAGGACATGATCAGAAAGTGACTTACTGTAAATGTAGATTATCAACAAGTCAATTCAGGGAAAAAAATCATGACTTGTAAAACATATATACATGTAATAATCAAATTAATCGAATTGAAAATTACATGTAATCTTGTATACATTTAATAATCGTCGTCTGAATCATTATCGCTTAGGACTCTTCTTCTTCACCATCACTATCGCTGATCAGAATTTCCTCTTCATCGTCTGCAACTTGTCATCGATGAAAGCGCTATCATCTCTAACAATGTCATTTATGATTGATGCATCAACATGATCAGGTGGCACATCATCTCTATTCAATTGCACCACATCAATATCAACATTTGGATCATTCCCTCTATCCCAAGATGGCATGTCTTCTTGGTATGCTTGTTCAACTGACGACGTTCTATTACTCCCTTCATCGTATCTTCAACGTCTACTTCGGGAAAGTCAAATATGTTCCTGGGCTTTATTTTCTGCACCACGTGCCAAGAGCCGCCTAACTTGGTGTCAGCGAGGTAGAATACTTGTTCGGCTTGGCCGGCTGGGCTATGAATAAATGGGTCATCTTTTAAACCACTTCCGAGATAAATTTACGCTCGTGAAGTAATTATCAGTCTGTATTCCCAACTTTTTATTTCCAATGTCCCACCAATCGCATTTAAATAAGTACACCCGCTTTCTCATACAATAACCTCAGCTCAATAATACCGTCAAAACTGCCATAAAAATCAATTTCGACTCCTCATGTGTTCCCTTCACAACCACACCACTATTTTGTGTGGTCCTATATTTCTCACGCTCCTCAGTGTGGAACAGAATCCCGTTTACATACAACCTGTATATCTAGATACACGTCTATCAGGGCCAACGCCAGTGAGTAGAGCGCATCAGATGAATCCGCAGAGTTGCTAGCGCGCAACATCTTCATCTATCATCACGTACAGAATATAAATGTACGTTTAGGCATTTAAAATTACGTGTAAATATTGTGCAATACAACAATATTGTAAGTGTGGTGAGATAGAAGGTAAATTAAGCTTACACGTTTTGCAAACCATTCTGGAAACAAATCCTGATGCATTCGATCATAATTTGTAGGGTATTGGGACTTCATCTCCTCGATGTGTTCGCTATACACAATTGGTACGTTGTAAGCAAGAAATTTTGAGATTAAAACTGTCTGTAGATATACAATAATTATGTGCGAAGACTTACTCCAAGTACGACTCTATTTCTTCACAGTTATGCAACACATACCACCGCGCCTTCGCAAGATCCCGAGGGTCCATATCCTGAAACGTCGGCGATCCTAAAGGACGGACGTTATGTGCGAATACAGATATGAGTCCTTGTTCATGCTCCTGCCCTGCATCGGCATTACGATCTTCTCGGTTGAATCTAGTCTCTATGCCACGAAGATACATGGAGCAAAATGTCAGGCACTCATTATCAATGTACGCCTCAGCAATGGATCCCTCTGGACGTGCCTTATTCCTCACATATTGTTTTAATGTGTGAAGGTATCTGTACACAAAATCAATATGTTTAAGACATGAAAACATGGATATACGTAGTTTATGGAATGAAAAAAAATTTATGATCATTGTTCTATCACCTTTCGATCGGATACATCCAACGATATTGTACTGGGCCTGCAAGCTTCGCTTCGTGCGGTAAGTGAATTGCTAGGTGTACCATGACATCGAAAAACGCAGGTGGAAAAATTCTTTCAAGTTTGCAAAGGATTACGACAATATCCTTCTCCAGTCGTTTAATAACCTCTACATTTAAAGATTTCGAACACAAATCCTTAAAGAATATCCCCAACTCAATCAGCGTAGCACTGACATCCTTGAGGAATCCACGAATCGCAACCGGTAGTAGGCGTTGAAGAAGGACGTGACAGTCATGACTTTTCATTCCTGTTACCTTACAGTCCGTAATGTTGACGCGCCGAGAGATATTCGATGCATACCCGTCTGGAAATTTCACCTTGTTCAACCATTCACATACACGTTTTTTCTCTAGTTTTGTCAATGTGTAGCATGCTGCTGGTATAGTATATGAATTTCCATGTGGTTGCAAGTGCAACTCTTTCCTTAAACCCATTGCTTGTAGATCCAATCGAGCCTTAAAACTGTCTTTTTTTTCTTCTCTATGTTCATCAATGTTCCAAAGACATTGTCACATATATTCTTCTCAATATGCATGACATCCAAGTTGTGTCGTAATTTCAGATGACTCCAATAAGGCAACTCAAAAAAAATGCTCTTCTTCCTCCAGTTGTACTCCAATACTGTACGTTTTCTCTTCTTCAAGTGCGGTGCCTTACCAAATCTAACTTCTTCAATGTTACTCAGCTGTTGTAACACATCTTCTGCAGATAGTTCTTTCGGTGGTGGCCTATGATCTTGTTTGCCATCAAAGATTACCGTCTTCCTGCGCCAATTATGATCCCTCGGAAGGAAGCGACGATGGCCCATATAACACGTTTTCTTACCATGCTTCAATGACAATGAACAAGTCTCAGTACTACATGTAGGACAAGCCAACTTTCCCTTCGTGCTCCACCCAGACAAATTTCCATATGCAGGGAAGTCATTTATTGTCCACAAAACCGCTGCGTGCAATCGAAACGTCTGTTCTGCAAAAGTGTCATACGTCTGGACACCTTGACTCCACAACTCGTTTAACTCATCTACTAACGGTCGGAGATACACATCAATGTCATTCCCCGGTGACTTGGGTCCAGGAATAAGCAACGACATCATAAAAAATGATTCCTTCATACACAACCAAGGAGGTAAATTGTAGGGCATAAGTATCACTGGCCACATACTGTACGAGCTACTCATATTACCAAATGGATTAAAACCATCACTTGCAAGACCTAGCCGAACATTGCGAGAATCCTCTGCAAACCAGTCATATTGCTTATCAAAATGTTGCCAGGCTTCAGAGTCAGCGGGATGCCTCAATGTATTATCATCATGAAGGCGTTTCTCCTTATGCCACCTCATATCTTCAGCCGTCTTGCTTGACGTAAACAATCTTTGTAATCTGGGTTTCAATGGAAAGTACCTTAACACCTTTTGTGGAATTTTCTTACGCTTAGCTTCGTCATATTTCCACCTAGACTCTCCACATTGTGGACACTCCTCAACATTTTCATGTTCTTTCCAATACAATACACAATCATTTATACATGCATGTATGAGGATGTAACCAAGGCCCAAGTCTCGCATTAACGATTTTGCCTCGTAATGAGACTTAGGCAATGTCTCACCTTCAGGTAATACTTCTTTCAACAAGCCAAGTAACATGTCGAACGATTTGTTACTCCAACGATTTATTGTCTTTAAATGAAGTAACCTTGTAAGGAAATTCAACTTGGAGAAGTTCCGACACCCCGGATAGAGTGGACGTTGCGCATCCCTCAACAACCTACTAAACTTTTCTGATTCGGCATCACCCATAGGAGGAATATCCTGGCTAGTACTTGTCGCTGCAAAATCAGTATCCGCAATTGTTCCCCTTAACACATCCCCAATGATATCTTGCATATCGTCAATATCTTCATCCTCGTCATTACGCACAATTGGGTCAGCAAGGACTTCAGTGGCCTCAACTCTTTGGTGGAAGTCTTCACCATGATGAATCCACCAAGTGTAACCCTGGTCAATCCCAACTATGAACAAATCATCTTCCACTTTGTCCAATGTCTTGTGAATCATGTTCTTGCATTTTCGGCATGGACACCTAATTCTATTACTCTGAATCTGCCCGATCTCTCGCAAATTCCATGAACTCCTTAACACCTTCTTTATACTCTGGGCCAAACCGATTCTTAGCTTGCATCCAACTCTTATCCATATCTACAATGCAAAGATTAGAGTCAGGTTTAGTTTAGGTGACATGAGTTTAGGATTAGGTTTAGTCATAGGTTGAGATTTTCGGGTTCGGGATTGGATTTCGGGTTAGGTTTTCATATTTGGGTCTAGGTTTATGTTAGGTGAATGGATTCAGGAATAGGTGTAGGTTTAGTTTAAGTGATTTGAATATAGGATTAGGCTTAGGTATAGGTTGAGATTTTCGGGTTCGGGATCGGGTTTCGGGTTAGGTTTTCGTGTTTGGGTTAAAGTTTAGGTTAGGCGAATGGATTTAGGAATAGGTGTAGGTTTAGTTTAGGAGATTTGAGTTTAGGATTAGGTTTAGGCATAGGTTGAGATTTTGGGTACGGGATTGGGTTTAGGGTTTTTCGTGTTTGGGTCTAAGTTTAGGTTAGGTGAATGGATTTAGGAATAGGTGTAGGTTTAGTTTAGGAGATTTGAGTTTAGGATTAGGTTTAGGCATAGGTTGAGATTTTGGGTACGGGATCGGGTTTAGGGTCGGTTTTCGTGTTTGGGTCTAAGTTTAGGTTAGGTGAATGGATTTAGGAATAGGTGTAGGTTTAGTTTAGGAGATTTGAGTTTAGGATTAGGTTTAGGCATAGGTTGAGATTTTTGGGTACGGGATCGGGTTTAGGGTCGCATTTTCGTGTTTGGGTCTAAGTTTAGGTAGGTGAATGGATTTAGGAATAGGTGTAGGTTTAGTTAGGAGATTTGAGTTTAGGATTAGGTTTAGGCATAGGTTGAGATTTTCGGGTTCGGGATTGGATTTCGGGTTAGGTTTCATATTTGTTTTAGGTATAGGTTGAGATTTTCGGTTCGGGATCGGGTTTCGGGTTAGGTTTTCGTGTTTGGGTTAAAGTTTAGGCTAGGCGAATGGATTTAGGAATAGGTGTAGGTTTAGTTTAGGTAATTTGAGTTTAGAATTAGGTTTAGGCATAGGTTGAGATAGTCGGGTACGGGATTGGATTTCGGGTTAGGTTTTCATGTTTGGGTCTAAGTTTAGGTTAGGTGAATGGATTTAGGAATAGGTGTAGGTTTAGTTTAGGAGATTTGAGTTTAGGATTAGGTTTAGGCATAGGTTGAGATTTTTGGGTACGGGATCGGGTTTAGGGTCGCATTTTCGTGTTTGGGTCTAAGTTTAGGTTAGGTGAATGGATTTATGAATAGGTGTAGGTTTAGTTTAGGAGATTTGAGTTTAGGATTAGGTTTAGGCATAGGTTGAGATTTTTGGGTACGGGATCGGGTTAGGGTCGCATTTTCGTGTTTGGGTCTAAGTTTAGGTTAGGTGAATGGATTTAGGAATAGGTGTAGGTTTAGTTTAGGAGATTTGAGTTTAGGATTAGGTTTAGGCATAGGTTGAGATTTTTGGGTACGGGATCGGGTTTAGGGTCGCATTTTCGTGTTTGGGTCTAAGTTTAGGTTAGGTGAATGGATTTAGGAATAGGTGGGTTTAGTTTAGGAGATTTGAGTTTAGGATTAGGTTTAGGCATAGGTTGAGATTTTGGGTACGGGATCGGGTTTAGGGTCGCATTTTCGTGTTTGGGTCTAAGTTTAGGTTAGGTGAATGGATTTAGGAATAGGTGTAGGTTTGTTTAGGAGTTTGAGTTTAGGATTAGGTTTAGGCATAGGTTGAGATTTTGGGTACGGGATCGGGTTTAGGGTCGCATTTTCGTGTTTGGGTCTAAGTTTAGGTTAGGTGAATGGATTTAGGAATAGGTGTAGGTTTAGTTTAGGAGATTTGAGTTTAGGATTAGGTTTAGGCATAGGTTGAGATTTTTGGGTACGGGATCGGGTTTAGGGTCGC
>PVNU02003938.1:0-23763 GCA_003013855.2 Liriodendron chinense | reverse complement strand
TATAATTAACTCTAAATAGAACTAATCTTAAGGGCCAACTGGATGATCTGATCCATATTAAATATTATCATCCGTTCGGATTGATGTGAGGAATCAGATGCACCCATTGGGTGACACAAATGATTAACTTCTAATCCAAGATGGGGTTGATGTGGCCCACCTGTAGGTCAGATCAATCTGTGCTTCTTGACCGTTACATGGGTTGGCCTTAAGATCCTTTCGACCCGTGCAAATCAGATTTGGCCCATCCAGATGATCCCATCAACCACCTACTTCATTTTAATGGTTTGCATCGAAAAGTGGTCCATAGATTTGTACAATGGACAGACGACCGATCGGGTTCATTCATTGGCTAGATCAGGGAAAATTAAGCTAAAGAAAAAAAAAAAAAGAATGGCCAGGGACTTACTAGATCTAGACCTTACAGAAAGAACTCCTCTCTCTCTCTCTCTCTCTCTCTCTCTCTCTCTCTCCCACTTGTGACAGGTTTTGAAACCTAGTCTGTCATACCCTTTTTTATTAATAATCAAGTTCAGGTAGTCAAAAATTTTGGGTCGTTATAAAGACACTGTAGCCTTTACTGTGGTACCACCTTGATGTGTGTATTCTGTATCGACGCAGTTCATCCGTTTATCCATATCATTTTAGGACATTATTGAAAAAATCCAGAAGATCCAATTATTAGGTTCACCATATCGTAGGAAATAGTGGTGATTGACCATTAATGGCCACAAAAGTTTCAGATCAAACTGATATTTTTTTCCCTTCATCCATGCCAAGCTTGTGTGAACTTATGAACAGATTAGATATATGGTAAATAAAAATGACAAAAACATTAAGGTGTGTTCTAAGAAGTTTTTTGGTATAAGGTGTTCAATCACCACTGTTTCCTAGAGTATATGATCCACTTGATAATTGGATCTTCTTAATTTTTGGGACCATGCTCTAAAATGATTTGGCAGAACAGATAGATAGAGTAGATACAAAATACACAAGTCAAAATGGACCCATTGCAAAGGCTACATCGTCGTAGGTGAGGCTGGGGTCTCACCTAATTCTAGGAATTTCTTAAGGTGTGAAATTTACGTGGGCCTCAAGGTGATGTATTTCTTAGATCCGCACCATCCATCCATTTTTTTCACATCAATCTATGATATGTGCCCTAAAAAAGAAATATAAATCCAAAGATAAAGTGGACCACAACACTGAAAACAATAGGAATTGATGATACTGTTGAAAACTTCTTGGAGCCATAGAAGGCTCTGATCAAGTTGATATTTGTATTTTAACTTTACCCAGGTATGTGTGATCTTATGAACAGGTCAGATGAAAAATAAGCCTCACGGTTTGCCCTAGGAAAGTTTCAATGGTAGTTGTTCAATCTCCACTACTTTATGAGGTGTGATCTACTTGAGCTTTAGATGTACCTCTTTATTGAAGGCATACTCTAGAATTATCTAGAAAAATTGATGGACGGTGTAAATCTAACACAAAAGTCACGGTGGGATTTAGAAAAGTTTCACACATTCAAAGCTGTGTTGTGTAGCTAGCAATCTATTTGGGAGAGAGAAATCCAGCGTATCTTGTTAGCTGGAGTCATGGGAAATGACGTCGACCAATGAGAATCGAGGACACTAGAATTTTCTATGCTTTCAACACCGATGATCCTCCCGTCCAACTTAGGTGGGCCCTACCATGATGCTTTGATGTAGGGAGGAAGCTCCCTGATTGAGGATGAAGAAGAGCTACAAGAAGGATCAAAAGAAGCGGCTTAAATTCCAATAAAAATGACCAATCGGCAGGTTCTATCAATCGATTGCAAGGCCCAAGCGACCGATCGCAAGCCCCAAGCGACCGATCACAACTTCCTAGCGAACCGATCTAATTTTGTTTAAAAACCCATTTTGCTCACTTGACGATCGAAGACCTTGGGCAACCGATCGCAGCTCGTCAGTGATCAATCACCCAGTTACTGTGATTGATCGCCAAAACAGGCAGATTCACACGAGAGTTGCCACTTTTTGAATCCGTTTGTTTGATGATTTGTTTAGGACTCTTGAGTTACACAATTAGGGTTTCATAATAGTTGGCAAGGTTATATAAACTCTTTTTAATTCATTGTTAGGCATTCTTATCATATTTTAATAAAAATCTCTTTGAGTTTTTAGTCTATTTTACTCGTGGATTAGAGTGTTCCTTCGTGGATTCAAAGAAGTCTGGTTGAGGATTTCAAGAATTTCCATGGACGATGATCTATCTCACTTCGTCTACGCTGAGTCATGCTTTGATGACATTTATCCCATCTATCACATGCATCACCAAAGAAAACCTCCAAGGCCTCAAAACCAAGCCGATCGAAAACTCAGGTGGGTCACAACACTGGGAATAAGGTGAAAGTAGAATCTCACCTTTGTTTTTTAGTGGGAACCACCGGGGTTGTAAAACTTCCTGTATTTTTGCCTGACCGTTTATCCAAGGTAGATAAACGATATGAATTGCTTCGATTCTATATAAACAACATGATGGGCCCCTAAGAACAAATCAACAGTGGGCATACCATCTCATCTTCTCCCCAGAGTAGGCATTGGATACATTCGTGAATGAGTGCGGTTTTGTTTTTTCCTTTTATTTCCTTTTGTGGTTAGTCTCTTGGGTATATGATAGGTGGCAGGGTGTTTATTTTGTAGCCCGGGCCTACCTAAATGTGCGGTCTCTTCTACTGCCTTTTGGAGCAATGAGATTTTCCTTTCTTAAAAAAAAGACCTGAATTTTGGATCCGGTTAATTTTTGGCCCACAGGAAGTTTTCTAAGGTGACACATCTGATAGACGAGTTAGATATCATTGACCCATTACAGTGGGGCCCACCTGAGTTGGACCCCACTGAATGCTCCATGCTATGTGTGTCTGTGTGTGAGAAGTTTGATGAAGCCTTCCTTTCGGGAACTTCCCATGAGGTCGAGTTCTATACTCCACCATGATGTATGCTGAACATCCATTAGATGCGCACCCCTTCTATTGTCGGGCATGTGGCTAAAAATCATGCTAATTATACATATAAAGAAATCCTTTATGGCTTTTAGTATATTTTAGCTAATACCATGGTAATATCTTGATAAAAAACAGGATAGTTTAATATCTTCTTATATTTTGAAGAAAAAAAAACCCCCAAGATATATCTACTATTGATTTTTAGGATTATTATGAGATTTTTAAAATCTCCCTTTGCCACACTATTTCCAAGGGAGATGACTGAGGGGGACGTGGAAAGGTTAATCACTGTCTTCCTCATGGGATAACTACTAGGAATCCACAAGGCACCCTGGACTCCTCAACAGAGCTTCCTCGAATCCACGAGTGAAAATCTCAAATCCACAAGAGAATTGAAAAAAAAAAGCAAAATTTTATTGAATAATAATAAGAATCATCCAAAATAAATTCAACAACATTCCATATTCCTAAACAAGTCCTAATTTGTACTTAATAAAAATAGTAAGCTTCCTAAATAGAAAGTTATTAAAACTAATAAACTCCTAATTAAATACTACTACTAAATAAAGTCTTTCTAAAACTCATTACTCATAAAACAAAATAGAAACTCCTAAATAGATAAATAAATAAAAACTTTAAAAATGAAGAAAACACTAAAAATTAAAGTTACAATTTTTCCTAAAATCTCAAAGATTGTCAATTTTTGTCAACTTTTCCTTAATCTTTTCCGGCACATGCGCAGTAAAAATGTGCAATTGATCCATGTCCTTCATTAGGGTGTTCTTGCTCTACATTGGGAGATTATTCGGCGCCACTAATGCCTATAGCGGCGTTTGCTAAGATGGACACCAATTGCCAGTGCCCCTTCCAATGGAAAACCTGTTGCCTGAAGCTATGGGGGCCATCTTGACATCTCTGTGACATCCACTCCGTGCATCAGTTTTACAGGTTCATGTTAGGACATAAGTCCAAAATGTGCATGGCAAAAATTAAAGTGGGCCATGCCATAGGAAACAGTGGGTATAGAATGCCATTGAAACTTTTCGTGGGGCTATTGAAGATCCGAACTAGCCTAATATCTATGCTTTCAGTTTATCCCAGTGGGAAATAACCTTTTGAACGGTTTGGATGGCGTGTTTTATAGTAGGCCCCAGGATGGTTCGAATGGTGGCCGTCTCCATCCTTGCTGTCGTGTGGCCCACTTGAGCTTTGGATCTGCCTCGTTTTTTGGGATTATATTCTACCATGAGCTGGGGAAACAGATTGACGGAGTGGATTTTTCCTCACATACGTGGACACTAGTTCGTTGAAATAGAGCCATTGGATATTTTTCATTTTAACGGTCCAAATATATTTCTACAAATCTTATGGTGTGACAATTACTCATGCCTCGGTGGTAGACTCGCAAGAGTTTCAACAGGAGATCATAGGTACGTACTGATGAAATCCCACGGTGGTGTGAGTGCGAGTGCGTGAGTGTGCGTGGGGTGTGAATGCCTGTGTAATAATAATTATAATAAAGAAGAATATATAATTTTTTATCCATTGTGCATCTAAACTGAGAGATAACTTGGCCAGTTTTTTTTTTTTACTAATTTGTATGCGATGCAGGCAACTTCTTAGTAATTTCCACGTGCCTGCGTATCATCCATGAATCTGCCGGAGCATCAAAGTTTTTCTTTTATATATAGTGGTTCCTTGTGAAGCGATTCCATGCTTGCATTCTAGATACTTCTCCTTCTTATCTGATCATGGGTCCACCATTTCAGCCTCTTGTTCTGTTATTCCTTGGCTTTCTATGCATTGGCACCATCCAATTCTGCTCTTGCCAGGGAGATGGGGAAATGATTTGTATAGAAAGAGAGAGGCAAGCCCTTGTCAAGTTCAAACAAGGCCTTGCAGATAGAAAGAAACGGCTATCATCATGGGTGGGCGCCCAAGATTGTTGCAGATGGAGCGGAGTTGGCTGCGACAATGAGACGGGCCACGTTGTCAAGCTCAATCTCCGGAACCTATATCCGCCTGTTAGCAACTACTATTCTGATTATTCAGATTGGTCCTTATGGGGTGAGATAAATCCTGCTTTGCTTGAGTTGAAACATTTGAATTACTTGGACCTAAGCTTGAATGATTTTTCTGATGGACGTATCCCAGACTTCATTGGTTTGTTCAAGAAATTGAGATATCTTAATCTCTCTTATTCATTTATCCGAGGAACGATCCCTCATGAACTCGGAAATCTCTCCAGCTTAGTCTATCTCGATCTCCATTCACACGGTTGGCCTCATTTTGAAGCTGACAACCTTCATTGGATTTCTCGTCTGTCATCGTTGCAGTACCTTGACTTGGGAAATGCCAACCATAGGATGGCACATGACTGGCTACAAGTAATCAATGAGCTTCCTTCTCTGTCTGAGTTACGCCTCTCAGAATGCGAATTAGGTAGCCGTCTTCTTCCTCCGATTGCTAATTTATCATCCCTCGTTGTCCTTGATCTTTCCTACAACACGTTTAGCTCACGGATGTTGGATTGGATATTTAATATTAGCAGCCTAGTGCATCTTGATCTCAGCTCCAACTACTTGCGAGGACCATTTCCAACTCGTCTCGCGAATAGTTTGGAGATACTGAATTTGGCATCCAATCAACTTAGTGGGCATTTTCCTGATTTGTTATTGCACCATAAAAATCTTAAAACTCTTGATCTTAGCGAAAATTTGCAAGATGGCCCTCTTCCTGAATCTCTTGGAAATTTATCATCCTGAGAAAATTGCATCTGAGCCACAACAACTTGAGTGGGACTTTGCCTGAGAATCTTGGACAACTTTCAGAACTAACGGATTTGGAGATATCTTTAATTCATTGGAGGGGTATATATTTGAAGCTCACTTCTCAAATCTGTGAAATTAGAAACATTGGATTTGTCTTCAAATTCCTTGGTTATGAATGTTTGCTCCAACTGGGTTCTGCCTTTTCACCTCAAATATATAGGAATGAGGTCTTGTCGAGTGGGGCCCCAATTTCCTGCATGGCTTCGCACCCAAAGAGACTTTTCCATACTTGACCTCTCCGATGCACAAATTTCAGATTCCATACCATACTGGTTTTGGAACTTGTCTTTCTCAAATCTCCTACTTGAATCTTTCTCCACAACCAGATCAACGGCAACATTCCAAATTCATTGCAATTTGCTCGTGGGGTGACTATTGATTTAAGTCACAACAAAATTGAGGGTCCACTGCCACATTTTGTTCATGATACAAGCTTTTTGGATCTCTCCAGCAATTTATTTACTGGACCCATCCTCATAAGCATTGGTGAAATATCTCCTGTGTTCTTATCACTTTCTCATAATCGTTTAAATGGGAGCATTCCCGTCTTTATGTAAAATGGAGGCCTTGGGAGCCCTTGATCTCTTTTACAATGAATTAACGGGAGAAATTCCTTGGTGTTTGGGTGATTTGCTTCAACTGGTTATTATTTCTTTGGGAAATAATGATCTGTCTGGAGATATTCCTGTCTGCACGAGTTCTACAGAATGGTTTCATCTGCCAAACAATAAGTTCTCAGGTAACCTCCCTACATCCTTGAGAAACTGCAGCTCTTTGAAAGCAATTGATCTTAGTGGGAACAGATTCTCTGGAACATACCAACATGGATAGGAGAAAGCCTATCAGATTTGCAGATTCTCAAACTTCGATCGAATATGTTTTCGGAACTATTCCTCCACAACTATCAAATCTTACTTCTCTTCAAATCTTGGACCTAGCACATAACAACCTATCAGGAACAATACCGAGCTGTTTTGGTAATTTCAGTGCCATTGCTTCAAATGAGCATCACAGTGGAAATATTGTGAGAGTTTCTTTTGGTGATGACATCGATGGGGTGTTCGATTTTTGAGGAGAACATAACAGTTGTTATGAAAGGAAGGAACTTCATCATACTACGACGCTTTCCCTTGTGACTTTGATAGACCTCTCAAGCAATCATTTATCTGGAGAGATCCCTGAAGAATTAGCAAATCTATATGGGTTGCAAGGGTTTGAACTTGTCTGGAAATCATTTGATGGGAAAGATTCCAAACAATATCAATGGCATGCGACAGTTGCAATTTCTTGACTTGTCATGGAATCAGCTTTCTGGTTCTATTCCCCAGAGCTTGTCAGCATTAAATTTCTTAAGCAGCCTCGATCTGTCACATAATAACCTGTCAGGGCAGATTCCGACGGGCAGTCAGCTCCAGACTTTTATTGATCCTTCTATTTATATCGCAACCTTGATCTTTGTGGGCCTCCAATTCCAATAGAGTGCCCAAAAGATAAAACAAAGCAAACTCCAACGTCCATGGACAATGGAGTACTTGAAGGAGAGACCGAGCTGGTATGGTTTTTCACTAGCATGGCACTAGGATTTGTGGTGGGATTTTGGGGATTCTGCGGTGTTTACTCTTCAAGAAGTCATGGAGGTTTGCTTATTATCGTTTCTTTGATGACATGAAAGATACGATCTTTGGGTCAGTTCCTAAGTTGGGTAGAAGTTGAAGACGACGAAGAGGGATGGCAAGAATATTCCGCAAGTGCATGGATGGTCACTTTCTCTAAACAAAATAATTAATAAATCACTTTGTATATTTCGTTTTATTACGTCTTGAACTTAGTTTAAGGGCTACTATTGGCATTGTTAAATGTCTACATTTTCCTATTTAAGGTTCAGATGGTGTATTTTTATCCTGCTTATATGTCAATCTTTACTTTTAAATGTCCATGTTTAAAAATTCTGCTTTGTTTGCACGTGCTTTCGAATTGAATCGTTACCAGTGAAGTGAAATAGCAAGACGGAGTTGTAATTGCCTGCTTTGGTATTCGTTCTTTCTTTCACTCTTTCACACTTTTTTTTTTTTTTTTTTTTTTTTAAAGGGTGGGAGCACAACACCTCTAATTTTATTGATGAGAGAAAAAATTTACATCTGGCAAGAGGGGAACAAGCTGACCCAGCACCTGCATACACAATAACATACTCAAGAATAGTCCCCCATTGAAACACATTGACAAGAAAATTTACAGAACAAAATCATCTACAATGAACTTAAAAAGAAGGGGAAGAAGGCTAACTTAGGAGATGCCGAGGATTGCGAAGGTGACAGAGGCGGGGACTTAAAGCAGGACAGCCCATTCTCCACCTCTGGCCACCTCAGTCGACAGAAACAGCCGAGTGCCCCCGAAAACATCCCTCCTTGATCCATATACCCAACTGCTTAAAATCCATTATCACAATATCGACTCCTTCCCAATAGGAGCTGAAGCAGGCTGACATGAAGCAAATTAAATGGCAAAGAAGTGCAGCAACATCCAGCACATGCAGAGAGATGAAGCAACCTCCTGCAAATGCATTAAAAATGCAGTCCTCTTCACCATCAAATAATGCAATCTATGCTGCCAACAACAATTCTACTCGCCTTTGCAATAAACTACCCATTTCGATCTTCTTCTCTTTATCTCATTTTGACTAGAGAGACTACAGCTTCACCTTGATATGGCTGAAATGATATCCTTATCAAGAGATCAAGAGAATCCAAGGCTTTCTAGCAACAGAAACGTAGACAGGGACTTCTTTGAGGACTTCTTGCTGCTAAGAGAAATTAAAGCTGATGGAAGATCTATCAGGAAATTTAAACTGAAACAGAGAATGCACATCACGAAATGAGGTGAAGAGATGGGGAAATGGCTCTACTATAATTCGGGATGAGAAACAACGAAGAGATGATCCATCATTCAAGCTGGCCTGCCTCAACCTGAGATTTTCCTGAACTTGGTTGCGGGGTCAGAGGTCAAAGGGACTATTGATTCACAACAGTAATACATCATGTGGTATCAGAGCTGATAAGGTCTGTCAGTGCATGATCATGAGATGAGAATCATAATTTGACGAGTCATTCTAGCCTTCATATATGTTACATCAGACATGGACCCTTCAAGTGTTTCATATACATTCCACTGTCCACTGCATATACACGTGCAAATCAGTTTTCTATGGAAGTCCCCACCATATAACTACGTAGATTAAGATGCCACATTGTGGAATATTTTAATGATCTTTGTGGCATGCTCATGGTTGTCATATTTTCCAATTATTATTATTATTATATTGTCACTTAGATTATCTAGGCCTAAGCCCATCCTGGCCAATGGCATTGGATAAAATTTATGGGTCATGCCCATGGGACAATTAAAGAACTTCTGCTTGATATAGTGGCCAGAAAATTAAAAGGAGATGATCTACTTGACTTGCTTACCTGGCTCTTGGCCCATGGGCCTCGAGGATAATGGGTGGGATCTTAGTTCCTATGTTTGCTAAGTGTATTTAGTTGTGTGTATCATTAAAGTGGCGGCAACTAGAGATGTGAACTGGCGCTTAGATTCAAGTGATGCCATTCGCAACTGATCGACCTCAAACTCAGATGTTGTGATAGACGAACTTGGCATAGTATATTACATGCATGTTTTAAAAGTTTTTTTATTTTTTATTTTTTTGGTTTTGGGAAATTAAAATATTGGATGTTTTTGGATTCGAAAGTTGTTTTTTTTTTTTTTTTTTTTTTTTTTTTTTTGCAATTTTGGTTCAAGGGACCTTGAACAGGCCAGCATTGTGAACCATGGCTGATCCTAGCCTAGCTCAGGTGCCAAAAGCTACTTACATTGTCATTTTCTTAAGTTGGTGCCCTTGGATGGCTCCCTAGCTGCTTCGACAGTCAAGGAGATGGCAGATAAGTCTGCATCTCGAATTCATTTTCCTTAAGAGGACAAGAGTTGGTGGAGAGTCATAGTTTAGCCCAATGACCATGATTTCTGTTGGCTCGTGCTCGGAGTCTAAGTTAAAACTCAACTCCTTCGTAGTCACTTACCACACATTGGACCTTTGTTGGCTCCTTGAATTTTTTATGATGGTGGTATTTGGACATTAAACTAATCCAGGGCAAGCCACTTCCCCTTTATGATCCAATGGATAGGCTTTTTTTACCACTTGTTATTGGTTAATGGGGGTTTTTAGCCCTTGGTTGCTTGGAGTGGGCGAGTTATGCTCTTGATTGGCTGGAATGGGCAAGTCTGTGTCCTTGGTTGACTGCAATGGGTAGATGTGTGCCCTGGTTGATTGGAAAAATGGGAGGATTATGCCCCTGGTTGGTTGAAGCTGAGGATGGCAAGTTGTGCGCTTGGTTAATTGGACTAGAGGGCAGGATTTGTGCCCTGATTGATTGAAGTGAACAAGTCATGTACCTGGTTAACCGAACTGGTGGGCAAGTTATGCCCTTGAATGATTGACACAAGCAAGTTGTGCCCCTAGTTGACAACAAGTTGTGCCCCTAGTTTGCTGGGAAGGTTGTGCCCCTAGTTAATTTGAATGGGCAGGTTGTGCCCCTGGTTGATGGGTAGGTTTTTGCTACGGTTCTTGTGGCCGTTGCAGTTGTGATTGTAGGATTTATTATGGTGGAGGTGGATTATACTAGTATCTCTGTTAAGTTTGTTAAGGGCTAGTACTGTTGAAATTGTGTGCATCCCTATTGGGGAGCATATTGGATACCTTGAGCATTGGCAATGATGTTGTTGACTTCAGTAGGGCGTTGGGCAAAAAAATTTCCATTCACGTCTTGTACCTTGCAGGTCTTCCTTTAATCTTGTTTCGTTTTTCTGTAGGAGCCTGATGAGGCCAAGGGGAGATCGTCCAACCCTTATTCTGGCTTCGATTTGTTCCCCAGCACGGATGAGTTGAGTGAAGTTTGCGTAAGGGTACGAGATCAAGTATCCAGAGATGCTCGGGCTTATCGAATGGACAATCATGGATATTTGTTCCTTGTTGTCAATGGGGATTCTCATTATGGTGGCATGGCTCGCTAACATCCCATGTAAGCTGACAACGTCTCGTCACGTTATTACCTTAGGGGTGTTAGATCTACTCTCCTGCGAGCTGACAACGTCTTGTCACGTTATTACCTTAGGGTGTTAGATCTGCTCTCATGCGAGCCATGTTGTGATTGTATGCAATCGATCAATGAGGGTCTGGGAAAGTTTGTTCTTAGATCTTAAGTTGTGACAGATCTATAGAGGTATACCAATCCAGATTGTTGCCCTTTAGAGATTTCTAGAATATATGGATAGGGTTCCATTCCCTACTACTGCGTTAAGTTGCCCGCAAAAGGCCTTAAGATGTACCATCGAGCAACCACTACTATAATATCTCTTGGACTTGGGCACATCAAAGTTATGAGGGCACCCATGCGTGCATCTAGAAATGGATATAGGGTCCCTAAATTTTATTAAGGTAGATCGACCCCTTATTGTTTTTAAAGCTAATTTTGCATGGCTTGGGAGCTACTCCTGTAACTCATTCAGTTCGGTTCGACTCATTTGAAGGGACTGGTGTCCTTTGCGGTAAAGGCTTGCTTTGCTTATTCGGCATAATGTCAACTTCTTTAACCTATCGTTCTCGGTGAGGGGTAGCTTGCTGGAATTGAACTTAAACTGGCGTTTGCTGGAATTGAAATACACTTCCGGTCGACAGAGGCTGAGAGACAGGAAAGTGACCCCCAATGATGGGCATCTATCACTGCTTGTTGATTGAAATTAGCTCGGAATTAACCCACATTGAGGGCATCTGCCAAATCCTTCCCTTGGCCTCCATTAGGGTAAGGCTGTTGTTGTTCGAATTAAAATTGATTGGGGAATCCCGATTGCAGGATTATTAACCCCCGTTTGTGGGAGGATATTGAAAAAAGTGCCATGATATTGAGGGTTGTGCTTTGCTACAATCGGATGTCCGAGATGGATTTTGATGGTTGTGCTTAGACTGAACTGGATGCCAACTGGATTGCGAAAGCCAATAGTTTTTTACTGGATGGCTTGGTTGCTACCATTATTGCTTGGCTTGCATGAAACTGGAAGCAAAATCTCATGCATGCTTTCATTCCTAATGTCAGCTCCTAAATGCAGGCGGCTGGCAAAGACTTCTGCCGGCTGTTGTTGTTGAGGATGATCCTCTAGGAGGTCAAGGAGCAAGAAAATTATGGTGAACTCATTCTTCTTGGTTGGCTATAACTATTTAGGATTGAGTACAAATTATGCTATGGAAGGCTAGGTTCACTAGGCGTCTAGCTCAAGGAGGTGTAATGGTTTTGATTATTTGGTTTTTGCAAAGTATTGTTATCTATCAAAAGTTCAAAAGATCCTATTTTTCAGGTCAAGTCGCGACTAATGAGACTAGCATATCCTCAGCAAAGTCATCATTCTATAGATGCTGGATCACGAATTTGCAAAGAGGGGGGAACCGAACTGCACTCATGAATGGCTCTTTTTCGAAGGGCTTGGAAAGAGAGTGTATGTTTGTTATATTTGACTAGAGTCGCTACTATTCAGTTAATTCAATTCCACAATCGGCTAGACCTTGTAGAAACGTTCAGGAGCGGGAACTTGAAGGCTTCGATCTTAAAAATAACTCCTTAATCTACAACCGTAAATTTTAGATGAGAGACCATGGTTACAGAGAGGGAAGGTGTTAAGCACCTACTCTGCCCATACAAATATAGGATCAATTGAATCGTTAAAGGTTAGTTCTTACGCACTATGTATGCAGTTGTGTAGAATTAATGTTGTGTTTAATGCACCATCACTCCCAAGCAATGTCTTGGGCAAGATAAATATGTCCTAACTCATTTACTTGTCAAGTAAAGTATCCAATCGACCCTTGGCTGGATCTGATAATCGGCAAGCCTCAGAGCATACACTCGAGTTGACTAGGTGAAAATGTTATGTTTGTGATGCTTATGATAAGCAGTAGGTTGAGAATGGAATGGATGTTGCAATTCTTAGGTAGGATTGGATGAAGCTAATCTTGGAATTGATGGTAGGATGAATGGTTGTGTCATAAGGATTGAATTAAGTGGCTTGGATCGAGGTTTGAGTTGCTCAGGTGGCTAAAGTTTGAGCTAAGATGGGCTGACCTATGCTGGACTCTCTTCAACTACTCTTTCCTCTCATTGGTGGAGGGATTGAAGGGCTAGGCTAAAGGGTATGAATGATTTTGGGCTAAAGTTGGGCTAAGATGGGCTGACCTAAGCTGGACTCTCTCCAACTACTCTTTCCTCTCCTTGGTGGAGGGATGGAAGGGCTAGGCAAAAGGGTATGAATAAGGAGAGGTTTTGGAATGAAAGTGGATTATGGAAATGAGAAGGTGAGTGTTCTAGTAATTCTTGGCAAATATAGGGTTAAAAATGGTTTTGATGGATTGAATTTGAGAGTGACACATGGCATGATCTTGATGGTTGGATTAAATGGCACAAATTGTAAATTGGACAAAGGGGAGGGGGAGCAAAGGATCAAATCACATATGCCACAAACTTGAGTGTTGTAAAAGGAGAGAGAGAGAGAGAGAGAGAGAGAGAGAGAGAGAGCAAAATCCCTGCAAAAATATGAGAGTTGCCACATGGTTGCCGACACCTTATGTGTTGCCAGAGTCATATGAGACTCCCTGCTTTGGCAGGCAAGCTCTCATTCAAGTGTGGATGCTCTGTCTCCATCAGTGCTACATTGTTGGTACTCCGGATTTTGAATGGACTTTGGTTAAATGGGCTTAGTTTCAGGTTGAGATTGGGCTTATTTTGACAGGGAGAATGGACTAGGCATGCCAATTGGGTGGACTGATTCAGTGGGCTGTCACTGAGTTGACTTATGAGTTAACTCAGTAACTTGGCTGGCTTTGGAATTTAAAGTCCTAGGTCTTAGCTTGTCATCTCGGGTTGGGTGTCTATGGATGTTTATTTGCCATCCAACTTGTTCATATGGTCAAACAAACTTGGATGAAGTAAAAACAAATCATATCAGCTTGATCCAACATTTCTACCGACCCCAAAAAGTTTTCAATGGCAAGCATTTAATCCCCACTATTATCTGTGGTGTGGTCCATTTCCAGTTTAGATTACCTCATTTTTTTCTCATACAATAAAATGACAACATGATGAGATGGATGGATGGTGTGGATATAACACATACATCATAGTATGGCCCATGAATCTATGGCACGTAAACACAGTTCCACCTATCCATAGTCCCAAGGATTACAGTGATTCGATATATGGCAATATATATCCAATCACAATCACAAGTGAGATTTGATAATGTGAGTTTTACACTACGGCTACCGTTGTAGTCCATTAAACCAAACAGGCCCTATAGATTTGGATCCGCCTCATATTGTTTTGGCTAATGCTCTAAAATGATCCAACACGAATGGACAGCATGGATAAAACACAACATCACGCCGTCCAGTAGTGACCTCTCCAGTCTCAGTGTCAGTACGCAATCCACGCCCACCAATGTGATATCCATTTCACGCTGAGCGACAAAACTGTGGCCCCAGTTTCAAATCAGGAGAGTCGGACAACAGCTGTCACACATAAAAGGGAGAAGCAGCTTCCTGGAAGAGAGAAAACCAGGAGAGATGCTATGCAATCACGGAACGTGCACAGCGGGAGAAATGAACTGTAATTGAGTGGACTTGCACCCTCACACGTTGAAACGAAGGATGCATGTGTGGCAACAGAACTGTTTGTCAGACGAACCTCTATCCATGTCATGCCTCAAGAATCAGAACAATATGATTAACAGGTGGATGCCCACCATTGATTTGATAGATTTCTTTAGACCGTCCATTTAGATTTCTTTAGACCGTCCATTTTTTTCGTGCACATGTGGCACACCTTATGATTACTTTTTGCTTAAATTTTTGTTATGGGTAAATTCAGTCATGTCCTTGATCATGACGTGGAAGATGCGCAACTGCAGATATGCAGAGTGCTGACCACACAAGATGTCCTCGAAACTAAGCAAGTTACATGTCATATACCGCCATACAAAGATGGCAACTATGACTAGGATGCGTAGAATCCGAACACAATGAGAACAATATCTCTCAATCCAACAGCGTATCCTATACGTAAGGGTGTCAATGGGCCGGGCCTGGGGTAGCTTTCGGCCCTGATTTTACACTACTTCTTCGGGCCAGGCCATAGGGTCAACCCTATTCAAAATTTTGATTTTTCAGGCCTAGGCCGAGCCCATTGACACCCCTACCTTTACAGAGTAGGCAATTAAGTATCCCCTAATATAATAACATATCCTAGATGGGATCTAGGAGATCTACCGCCCTTGGCCATGGATCATCACCTATAAAAGGACCATTCTACATCTCTCCAAGGTACGTAATCACACGCATAGACAATCTAGAGTTCTTAATCCTAATTGTCCTCATCACTGACTTAAGTATTGGAGGGTCCTCCACCGGCAGGACGGTACCCCATTACGATCTCTCTCTTTTTTCTTTTTCTTTTTTATCTCAGGTCCCAAGATCTCTACTGTTCATTTGTGTCCACATCGAGCGACGAAGATCTAACCATTGATCATTAATCAACATCTGCTTTTCCAACTTTGGACGTTATCAATTATGACATCATAAGATAGAAAAACTTTCATATGTCTCACATATTTGCCTCCTTGCCACGTGTGGGATAAGTGAAGTAACTAAGCATTTCCCAGTGAGAAAAGATATTACATAAAAGTACTTATTCCATAACCCCGGACCACCAAAGCTCTGCTATTTTTCTAGGAGGGAAAGTTTTGATGCTCCGACGAGTGGGATGGATGATACCCATGCACTTATAAGTTACTTAGAAATTGCATACATGAAATACTAGTTGAACTGTCCAAATTATGGGTCTCAGTTTTGGATGTGCCACGACCTAAAAATTGCACTTAGTTAAATGGACGTGGGCTGGCTGGTGACCGGAACACCTGCCATCAAGCTGTGTCAAAGCTCTGTGGGTCCCACCATGATGTACGTGTTTTATCCACTCCGTCCATAAATTTTCTAAGATAATTTTAGGACATGGTCCAAAAAATGAGGCAGATCCGATGTTCAAGTGGACCACACCACAAGAAAAAGTGGGGATTAAACATTTAATGTAGAATTTTTTTTGGGGGCCACAGAAGTTTTGGATCAAGCTGATATTTGTGTTTTCCATTCATCCACCTCTTTGTGATCTTATGAACATGTTGGATGACAAATAAACATCACTGTGGGCCCTAGGAAAGCTTCAACGGTGGACATCATTCTCCTCACTGTTTCCTGTGGTGTGGTCCGTTTGAACTTTGTATCTGCCTCATTTTTTGTCTCATCCCTTAAAATGATCTAGAAAAATGAATGGTCGGTGTGGATAAAACACATACATCATGTGGGACCCACAGAGCTTTGACACCAGCTTGCTTTCGGTTCACCAGCCAACGCGCGTCCTACAACAGTCAAACATTCATCAAAACTGACCACAGATCATAGATTAGGAACTTGTTTTAACCAATCTAGTAGTGTTGTTAGTCAATGTCATCATCACCATATATTGGTGGGTAATTATTGGGCATCTGGAATATTGGGGAGCGGATTCCCTGTGACCCAGGGCACAGTGATATCTCTGTGCCCGGTCTCTGTGGGGTCCACAGACATATTTGTGGAAAATCCACTCCGTCCATATGTTTTAAAAGATCTCAATAAGATAGGATCATAAAAATGAGATAGATCCAAAACTCAGGTGGGCAATAACACAAAAAACAGTGGGAAAGGAAACATCCACCGTTGAAACCTTTCTGGAGCTGAGAATGATGTTGTATGCCATTCAAACCGTTCATATGGTTATTAACACTCAGATAAACTGTAGGAACAATTATCATCCTGATACTAAACTTCTGTCACACCCAGCCGTTCAATCCCCACTGTTTCGTGGGAATGGCCCACCTGAGTTTTGCATCTGCCTTATTTTTAGGTTTCAGTTACATTGTGGCCTTTAGAATCAGATGGACGGAGTGGATTTGTCACGAACATCTCTGTGGGCCCCACACAGCCCCGGGCACGGATGCCCGGGGTCACGGGCAATCCGCTCTCGGAATATTGGATCATCATGACTGCAGTAGGTCCCATCCAATTCAAACCGTCCAAATGGGCCTACTTTACGACTAGCTGGGCGTAAAGTATCATACACGCGGACGCGGATTAGCTACTGACAGGTTGAGTAGCGAACTTGCTACTGAAGTGACGTCACCATGGTATGTGGGCCTTCTCATGATGTATCTGTTGTATCCACACCGTCCATTCATTTGGAGAGATCATTTTAAGTAATGAGTAAAAGAACGAGGCAGATAAATATCTCAAGTGGACCCCACCACAGAAAACAGTAGGGACTGTGACATCCACCGTTGAAAACTTCTTAGGGCCACAGAAGATTTCGATCAAGTTAATATTGTGTCTTCCCTTCCTCCATGTCTTTGTGAATTTATGAACAGGTTGGATCTCAAATAAAAATCACGGTGGGCCTAGGAAGTTTTCAACGGTAGATGTCACTGTCCCCACTGTTTTCTGTGGTGGGGTCCACTTGAGCTTGGATTGACTCATTCTTTGATTCATGCCCTAAAATGGTCTCTCCAAATGGATGGACGGTGTGGATACAACATGTACATCATGCTGGCCCCACAGAACATGGTGACGTCACTTCAGTAGCCAGATTCGCTAATCGACTTGTCAGTAGCTAATCCGCGTCCCAGACACGCTGCCCTTCTCTTCCTGCCTTTCGTACTCAATAGGCCTTCTTTTCGCCTTTTCGTCGTCGCTCATTACTTTACAAACTTCTGGTCTGCATTATCGGAGCGAATTCGTCCAAATATCGGCCCGAAATCGTCTTGGAAAGTGTAAAAAAGGTACAGAAAATACTCTTTTTTACTAACTTGAATTGAAAAAGATCTATCCAGATATAGCTCAAAAGGAGAATTCCAGAGAATTTGACTCTCCTCAAATTCTCTAGAGAATCTTCAATGAAATCCAGACAGTTGAGATCTGATGAGTGAAAAAAGGGCTAGAAATTTCTCTTCTTCTAATTTTTTTTTTTTTTTTTATTTAGTGCGATCGGTTGCAGAGGAGGGAGTATGCAGCGATTTTTTAGTGTTTTCTGTAACGTATCGGGAATAAACCGTTACGTTTCGGAAACGGCATGTCGCCGGTCATTACAGAAGGCTCCTTCGAGAAAGACCGTTCTGTTTGTCTGCGCCCTTTGCATCGGCGCCTTTATTTCCGCTCGCTGGATCAATGATGTAAGTATTTTGGCCCACGATGACCGTCCATTTAGCTGATACAACCACGTGTCACCTATCTAAGACATCAACCCGCTGAAAGGTAGTCCCCATCTTCATGATTACTGGAACAAAACATCAGAACGATACATTCATCAGGTCTATGCGTTTGGGACACCTAATGAATGGACGGATCATCCTTATTTTTGTACCAGATGGTCTTCATTGCGAATCCTACCTTTCCAACGGATTGGATTTCTCACACGTACGGCGTTGTCTGTTTACACTAAATGGACGGTTCCCAACCGTTCCTAACTTTTTATTTGCTAAAAAGACCCTAGCGTAACATGAAAATTACAGCCGCCCCCTTGGATTTTAGAAAATATAATAATATTTTTTTAAATCTGCATCTCGCCGGGAGAGAAACAGACGGTCAGGCTGATTTCACCTATGGGATCTAAGCGAGTCCGGATCCTCTGTTGAAACAGCAGAGTGCTCGTCACTACTCTGATTGGTCCAGCTCAGCCTAATTGTTTCAGAGCTGAGCTGATCTGACACAGTAAAAATGATCTGGACCAATCGGAGCAGCAGACGTTCTCTCTCGTTTTCAACTGAGGATCCGGATTCGATCTAAACACCTCACTCCGTCAGGACGCGGATTGCCTGCGAAAGCCTTTCGCAGGCATCTCCTGCGCAAGGAATTTGGGTGGGGCCCACCGTGAGGTTTGTGAGAAATCTACGCCGTCCAACCATTTTGTGAGATCATTTTAGGTGGTGCAACCAAAACTGAACGGGATCCAAGACTTTAATGGGCCAAAAACATGATGAATGAACTTCCACAGTTGAAATATTCATGGGGCCACAGAAGTTTCGAATCAGGATAATATTTGTGTTTTCAGTTCATCTCAGTAGGAATGACATTACTAACGGTATGGATGGCATATAAACATCATTGTGGACCCCATAGAGGTTTCAATGGTAAGAATTTCCCTACACACCTTTTGCTTTAGTGCGGCCCACTCGAGTTTTGGATCTCGTTCATTTTTAGTCGCAACGCCTAAAATGATCTCAAAACTGTTGGACGGCATAGATTTCTCACAAACCTCACGGTGGGCCCCACCCAGATTCCTCGCGAAGGAGATGCCTGCGAAAGGCTTTCGCAGGCAATCCGCGCCCCAACCGTGTCACATTTCTCAATGCAACCTGGTCACATGATGTCATAGAGTATATGTGGACCATTGAAAAGGCTCCTGCTATCCTGCTTGGAAGCCAAAAGAATATACATCTGACTTTTCTATTATGTACATTCGTCAGCTGTTTCGCACTTTATGGACGGTTTTGATCTGTACACGTGTGGCTTGCTACATGCATGTGAGGGAGGAATACCATGTGAAAGTGTACTCCCTCTTCCGCCAACCCCAATCGTGTGTGAATCGCCTCCTGACTCCTGAGGGAGGAGCAGACTTTTGGCTCCTTTCGAAAGTCTGCAGCACGTTTGTTACTATTATTATTATTTATTCACATAAGAGGTGGTTTGGATATGAGTAAATGGTGGTAAATAAGGGGCCATTTGGATGAAAGTAAATAGGGGTAAATGAGGGGAATTAGCGGTATATAGAGGTAAATGAGATTTGAGGTGTGTTTGGATGGGAGTAAATGCATGTAAATGAAATGAAATGAAAGTAAATGGTTTTGTAAATGAAATCCTCTTTTTAGAGAGGATTGAAGTAAATGAAATAAAATGCCTTTTTAAGTTCTCTAGGAGAGTCGCATGAATAAACAAAGATGTCACTACGCACATATCCACCCTACACATGGTACACTAATGATACTCCAAAATAATTTAATTATTAGCTACATCACTAAAATCACACTAATAAAATTATGTAAACCGTCCAAAGGTTGGCCATCTAAATGAATGGTTAAAAAACGTTGGCAAGTTGCTTATTTGTGATCCTTATGTTTTGTGGCCCACTTGAGGCTCAAATTCCTTCATTTTTAAATAAAGTAATATTTCAATGGGCTTGTTACAATCATTCCGTTAAATATAACACATGTGCATGCACCGATTTGGGTATTAAAGTTGATTTAGGATATTACACATGTTCCTGTGAATATATTGAAAATTTTTAATGCATTCCAATTCCTCTCATTTACTTCCATCTGGACAAAAAAATTGATTTCAAATGCAATTCATTTACTCCCGTCCAAACACATTTTGAAAAGTCATTTACACTCAATTCATTTACCTCCAATTTCATTTTCCACTTACCTCTATTTAGAAGCTCCCAAACGAGCCCGAATAGAATTGGAAGTAAATGGAGACAAATGGTATTTGGGGTGTGTTTGGATGGAAGTAAATGGGAGTAAATGTGCATGTAAATGAAATCCTCTACAAGAGAGGATTTGGAATTAAATGGAGTGAAGTGCCTTTTGAAGCTTCCTTGGAGAGTCCACATGTAAACAAAGGTGCCACTATGCACATGTCCGTGATATAGGTGTCACACTAATGATGCTCTCCGACAATCCAAATATTAGCTACATCACTAAAATCACACCAAAAGAATGATCCAAACCATCTTAAGGTCGGTCATCTAAATGGACGGTTAAAAAACGTTTGCTAGTTGCTTGTTTGTGATCCTTACATTTGTGTCTACTATAGACTTGAAATATCCTCATTTTTTTGCTGTAGTATACATTCCAATGGACTTATTACAGTCATTCTATTAAATATCACATATGTACGCTAAGTTAGGATATTAAAGCTATCTTCAGATATAACATATGAATATTAAAATTTTCAAATGCATTCTAATTCTTCCCATTTACTTTCATCCAAATGAAATATTTTGATTTCAAATGTATTTCATTTACTCCCGTCCAAGCACAACTATGTAAAGCCATTTACTTCCAATTCATTTTCCATTTACTTCCATTTACAAGCTCTCAAACGAGCCCAAGCGCACACACTAGCACGAAGTGGGCACGTAAGACTATGTTCTCGGTATTTAAAAGCACACATCTGTTTACCACAGACGTGGATCTACGTGGAGCCCACCATGAAGTTAGTGAGGATTCCACTCCGTTCATTCTTTTTTCCATATCATATTAGGACGTGGGACCAAATTGAGGCAGATCCAAAATTCCATTGGCCACGCAACAGAAAAAGGTGGGTAAGGCAATGACTACGGTTGAAACCACCATGGTTTTACAGTAATGTTCATATGCCATTCCATACCGCTCATAAGCCTGATCCAGTGCTTCTGTGGCCCATGAATATTTCAACTGTCAAACCTTCAATTCTTACTGTTTGCTAAGACCTCAGTGATAAAACGAGGCTATTTTCACTCAGTCTACCACTTGGGCTATGGAATGGGGTGTAATTTTCTTCAACACCTGCTTTTCAGAGAAGTGCGCTCATATGCAAGGCTCCTATGTGTCCCACAGAAATTTTGCATTAGATCTGCTCGCGCCCTTCATTGTAGACCAATGGCCTAAAAATTAGAAATGGATTAGGTGGTGACCCCTGTGAGGACCACTAGGATGTATGTACGTATTTATATCCACCCTGTCCATCAGTTTTTTCAGTTCATTCTAGGGTCCGATCCCAAAAATGAAGTAGATCGGGAGCTCAAATCCACCACACTATAGGAAACAATGGGGATAATGACACCCACCGTTGAGAGGTTCCTAGGGCTAACCATAATGTTTCTTTCTATCCAACCTGTTGTTGATAAGGTCACACCGATCTGTATGAAAGAAAAGCCTAATATCAACTTGAGCCAAACTCTTGTGACTACCAAGAAGTTTTTCAATGGTGGGCGTTCAATCACCACCGTTTCCTGTGGTGTGGCCTTCCTGTGCTTCTGACCTAGTTCATTTTTGTCTAGCATCTTAAAATGAGCTGGCAAAATGGATCGACGGCATGGATTAAACACTTGCATTATGGTATGCACCACAGCACTCAACACCACCCAATCGGCTTCCCCTAAAAATTAGCCCAAACGAAGAACTAAGGTGCGCCACACTACAAGGAGCAGTTGGGAGTGACTGCTAACCAATAAACCTTCTCAACTGTTTTAGGTCCCCAACATGTTTTTTGATATGTCATCTAATCCACACATCTGACAATATCCGCTAAGGCACCTAAAATCAGGCTATTAGAAAACTCAGATGGGCCACACCATGTGATTTTAGAGGTCTGATGCATAATTTTACATTGTTCCTTGCATCATAGTCAACCTAAATTCTGGATTGATCTGAATTTTTGTTTCTACGGTGATCATGAGAGGAAGAACATAATGGATGGGTGGATTGGAATCAGATGAACTGTTGGCGTGAGCCAGCACTCTGGTAAGGCTACCATATGAGTGTTGGAAATCCGGTTGGCGGAAGCTACGAAGAGATTCAAACACTCACCACACCCTACACAAGCAATCAATGCAAAGACAAACCGTTCACGTGGAAAACCCTTGCGCGGGAAAAAACCACAGCACAAAACGACACTTCCACTATGAATTTCAGAAGATTACATAGTTAATCTATCCACAAGCAAATCACATACATAAACAAGGCACTCACAAACCTCACAATCCTCTCTCTAAGCCCTAAACATGAATTAGAACTCCTTAGTATTGATTAGGATACATCTAAGACGGATTTTAAAGAGTATATATAATCCTCCAACGCAAAATAGAAACAAACAGCACATATTTGCACAACTCCACTTATACACCCGATTGGTCAGACTCCACTAGCCAACCAGTCAGACAAGAAAAGAAAAAAAAAGGTCCAGTGAGTTTGAGCCTAAAATCCGACCTGTCCAGTCTCTATTCGACCAGTCAAACCCCACTATCTGATTGGTTGTAACTGGTCAAAACAGTCTAGAGGCAAATTTGCCTTCCCAGACAAAAAACAGACCAGTAGACCCAGCATGGCCGATTGGTCGGAGAGTGTTGCAGCAAGACTTAGGAGACTCCACTAAACAAACTCCACTAAGGCTTCAAAGTCAAACCATCTTCCCTTTGCTTCGTCGATCAACTCATCTTCAAACATAGTGTCGTCACTTCTCGTGCACCATTGCGTCTTCATTCGATCTTCACCAATCCTAAAGAAATTGCGCAGAACTTGAACTTCTCTGCAGGAACCATTTTGGTGATCTTATTCTCGGATTCACACTAGTGTGAATCTTCCCAGAGTAACGTCTCCTTCCTCAAGCACATGTCAGATAAAATGATGACGCACATCAATGTATTTAGTACGAGAGTGATAAACAGAATTTTTAGTCAAATTGATATATAGCAGTAGAGCTGTCACAATTAACTGGCACGGCCTCCTGTTGAAGCCTCAATTGATTTATCATTCCTTTCAACCAAATAGCCTCCTTGAAAGCTTCTGTCATCGCCATATACATAGCTTCAGTAGTGGAAAGAGTCACCACAGACTGAAGCTTAGACATCCAACTAATCGCTCCACCCGCTAACACAAACGAGTAACCTGAAGTCGACCTCCTACAATCCAAACTACCTGCGTAATCCGAATCAACATACCCAACCAACTTGTCTTCTAACCTTTAATGTCAAAACGTAGTCTTGCGTACCCCGAATGTATTGAAGT
>PVNU02003937.1:0-11920 GCA_003013855.2 Liriodendron chinense | reverse complement strand
AATCAAATATCAGTTTCATCGAAGTCCACTTTGATGCTTGGAATTGTGCCAACAATGACCGTCAACCCCAATGCAAATCCTTGACTTGCACACTACAAAACAAGCAACACAATATCATTCAATAGCTCCAAACCAAGGTTTTAAGACTCAACAACTTGGACCGACTTGTTCAAACCTGACTCTTGAGTTGAATGGTTACTCGGCCTAGTCAGGCCAAGTCACAGAGTCAATATAAAGATTTCATAAGTTTCTTATTGATGGTCAAATTGGCTGAACAATGGACTAAGCTAAGAAAATGTTACCATGATTTGGCAAGTGCCAACAGGAGGATGTGACAGTTGCCACAAAATAGCAAGGGGCAGAAATTACAACTAAAACCATTTTGGTTTTTACCTGAACTAATATAATATTAAGTTTATTGGCATAAAGCCTTTCCCGCCGAAAAAAGACTTCATTACTTGAAAGCTAGCAATATAAGAGAAATATCAATAACAATCATAACTTGCAAAAGTATACGAAGTGCAAATTAAAAAAGAAAAAAAGAAAAAAAAGAAAAACAGAAATTACATCTAATTGAAGTGGCTATATTGCTTTTTCTTTCCTTTTTTTATGCATAAATATCCGAAATGTTTATATGCCGGTGCAATATTACTATTAGTCAAGATTGTATATATACCTGTACAATAATATCCTATATGTAATTTTTAATTCCATTTTGTTATTCAACAGGCAATTCATTCCATCGACACTTAATGACACCTTCGAGTACCTACAAAAATTGCTTAGTGAGCGGTCTTATAAATGCAGAAATACTCGCTAGTACTAGTAGCAAGATAGTTTCCATTCAACAGCAAAGATAGAAGAAAAAATGAAATATAGAGAAGAATGAGAGAAGAAAAAAGGAACATCAAAGCAATGACAGAGTACATCAAAACTTTCACCAACAAGAC
The DNA here is from genome assembly GCA_003013855.2 of Liriodendron chinense. Classification (NCBI taxonomy): domain Eukaryota; kingdom Viridiplantae; phylum Streptophyta; class Magnoliopsida; order Magnoliales; family Magnoliaceae; genus Liriodendron; species Liriodendron chinense. The sequence goes on along the minus strand of PVNU02003937.1, from coordinate 10,970 downwards.
CTGATTGAACAAAAACCAATGATGTATCAAAAGTAAAGATCACTTGCAGCAAAGCCACAGCAGAGGAATGCTGGTTCTTGCAAACTCAATTTCAGAAAGCAAGATCACATATGTTGCAACCCAACTCAGAGATCAATCTTTCCATAGTGGTAACTAAAGAAAAGGTGCTCACTCCAAAATCCAAATTGGTTGAACAATCCTAACCTCCCATTCACGGATACATAAATTCTGACATAAGACCATGGATATTTTCATTTAAGTCTCCAACAAATGCTTATCAATCTAATATTCTGACAACCTGATAGAATTAACTTTTAGTTCATGATACATCTAAAACAGTACCTATAATTTGGACAGTTTGGTTCAAATTACCTGTATGCCATGAGTGTAGTTTCTCAGTAATTTCTAAGTAACTGTGTATCACAGTATCACCCATCGCAATGGCAGACTATCAAAGTATTTCTCAAATAGAAAAGTTCTAGAATTTCTGAAATGTCAAAAATGAAATGCACAACAGCTGAGATACATCTACATGAAGTCATCAATGAAAAATCACTAGAAACAAATTTTAGTAAACTCTACCTCCAAAAGTCGAAGGCAAAGAGCCTGTGCTAGATACCATTTTCTTTATCTTTCTCATCCCAACAAAACAAAAATATAATTAAAAAAAATACAAGAAAACCCACATGAACAACTAAAATGGAAAAACAAAAATAGTTCTACAAGAACAAAACACATATAAATACCTGCAACTTGCAGTGAATATATTAGAAATGCACATCCTACAATCTAACTTTTTGATGGTTGCAACTTGCCCCCTTTTAAGGTCACCACGATACACTCTTCCATATAAACCTTCTCCAATTAAAGCCTTCTGCCCTAAGTTGTCAGTTATGTCCTCCAGTTCATCTACTGAAGCCTCAAATCTGGGAAATTGACTCTTTTTTCTTCTTCTTTTTTTGCAATTAGTTTCTTCCCTTTAAATATGACATCAAAGTCATGCAAAAGGTAGATGCAGCCATGAATAAACAACAATGGGTTACCATGAATCCATGTGTTAACATGTGACATGTGTAATATATATAAGCAATGAGAAAACGTGGCCTCATCATCATGATTGGCAGGAGCAAACATACCACTAACCTTGATTGTAGATCATTTCATCTTTGTTAGATTCAGACAACTATTGCTTAATCACTGTCATTTATCATCCATCAGAACCTCATGTTTTACAGAAAGTGGAAGCAATTAATCGCATAGAACAACAAGACAAATATTGAAAGAGATTTAATGCTTCTCTGATTTCCCTTGCAGTCCCTTCATCTGAATATATTAAATACTCTACCTAAGTGAAGTTGGACTCCTAGAGATGATTTAAGATAATACCTTTGCAGCTTGCTCTAGAATTTGTCAGCCACTCTGACTAACCATCTAACTCTTATGAAAATCCAGCAGGACCCACCAAAATCAAGTGTTTAATATGTTCAGGATGCTGTAGACAGAGAACATCAACACTAATAGCAAGATCAATGGCATTGGAAAATTCACAACCATTTGGGTTTTATAATGAATATAAACTTTTTGGCTAATTTACTTTTAACCATCCATTCCTAGTGTACGGATGTAACCCATTTGACTAGCAAACTAGGCCCAACAATCACCTCATCAGACAATTAAAGTTATCCAATCAAGGGCCTACAAAATGGATGGTGAGACTAGTTCCAACTCTCCTTGAACAAGGTGGGGCCCACTGTCCATGAAACCCTTCAAACTATATCATTCACCAAAAAGGAGCACATACAATCCTCAAAACCATGAATCTAAAAAAATCCAAGCTCTAATCTCAACATATTCAAAACAGAATTTCAGATCTGCTCGTTTCAACCATCACAAGTAAAAGAAGCTCCACAACCTTCATTGCAGAAGAAAAAAGAGATGAAACAAAACCATAAAAAATCAGAGATTATGGAGCTGAAACTGAGACCAAAGAAATTGCATTGTAAGAAAAGGAAGAACAGAGGAGCATACCTTTAAAAGAAGTAACAAGAGATGAAATCTACAAGCATTTCCTTCAAAGAACCGCAAATAGATGCTACAGATCATTCATGAAAGCTGCCAAGAGCTCTGCTACACAGAAACTCCTTGAATCTATAGATGTATTTCAGAAATCGTAATTTCAGATCCTGGAAATAATGTAAGAAGGAAAAGTCAAGAGATTGGAGGGGGTCTTTCTCCTTCAGATCCTGGAAATGGGTCCGGCATCGTTTCCAGCGGGTTGTGGATCAGAGCAGGCGGTTTGTGGTTGGGTCGTATGGGGGATGGATCGGGGAAGGGGGTTGGTGCAGAATTGTATGGGGGCTAGAATCGGGGCTGGGATCGGGGCCTAAGATTGATGGAGGTGGGTTGCAACAGTAGGCGCTTCGTGTACTGCAGCGACGAAGGTGGTGGGTCGTGGCAGGTGCTGCGTACGCGGCAACAATAAAGGGTTGCGGTGGTGGGTTTCAGCAGGAATCGGGTTCGGGATCAGGTGTTCGGGAGGTCGCTGCGGTGGTGGGGGTTGCAGGGTGGGTTTCAGCAGGAATGGGGTGTCGGTTTTAGATCGGGTGTCTGCCGAACGGGTGCTGCAACAGCAATGAGATCGGGGTAAGGGTTTGCTGGATTGCTTGACGATGGCCGGAGAAGAAAGAAAAGATGATAAAAGGGGGGTTGGGGTTTGTAAGGGCTCGGATCAGGTAATACCCTCACCAAGACGCAGCTAGAGACCGACGGGTACTGTCAACTCCGCACTGGGCGTGACTTGGGTGAGACCCCGGAACCAGCTGTGGGTGAGACCCGGAACCTAGGGCCCACCTGGATGTATTCTTTATATATCCATGCCGTCCATCTGTTTCTTCAAATTATTTTTGGATGCATTTAAAAAAAACGAAGCAGAAGAAAATTTTAGGTGGACCACACCACAGGAAACAGTTCTCATTGAATGCCTACCATTAAAAACTTCCTGAAGTTCACCATAATGTTTATTGACCATCCAATCTGTTGCTAAGGTCACGTAGACAGGGATTAAAGTAAAAAAACAAATATTAGATTGATAGGAAACTTTTGTGGCCCACAAAAGGTTTTTAATGGTCATTAACCAATGTTTCTTATGGTGTAGTCCTCCATAAATTTTCATCTGCTTCATTTTTTGTTCCAAGACATAAGCTAAGGTGGAAAAGCAGATGAACAACATGGATATATAATTCATACACTGAGGTGGGCTCCTACTGCCAGGGTCCCACCCACATCGCTGGTTACGGGGTCTCACCCAAGTCGCGCCTCTCTACACTGGTGGAGAGCAGGTGGGACCCCACCTCGGTAATAATAGAGAGCTGATAGACCTATCACATCAGCCAGGCCACCTGCTCTCCACCAATGGGGAGTGGATTAGGTACCATCCGAGCCAGTCCCGAGCTCAAGACAGGCCCGACGTGGCATGTAAGTGTCACATTTGTAGTTGTGTAGGGCAGGTTGTCAGAGCTAACCTGCCATGTCAGCAAGCATGACACAGTCATGTCACACCTCCTCTCCCCAATGCCCACACGCCACGTACTAGCCTGTCTTGGGTTTGAGATAGGCTCAGGTAGTACCTAATCCGCTCCCCCACCAATGCGGTGACCTATAGTCTTGGAAGAGGGTTTTGCCCTTTCGGCTAAGTACGCAGTTCGGGAGTGCAGATTTCCTACGCAAGCCTTTCACACGCTAGGATGTTAGGTGGCGCCCACTGTGATGTTTGTATGAAATACACTTCGCCATACATTTTTCGATATCATTTTAGGGTAATCGACAAAAATGAGATGAATCCAATACTCAAGTGGGCCATACAAGAGGAAATAGTGGGGATTCAGTGACCACCGTTGAAACTTTCAAATGGCTACAAAAGTTTCTGGCCTATCGGGATAATTTCTTTGTGATTTCACTTCATCTCAGTGGTAAAGGCATTATAAACGGTTTTGATCACATATAAACATCAAGGTGGAGCTTAGAAAAGTTTCAATGTTAAAAAAACTCATTCTCCAGTTTTCCTCTCGTGTGGCCCACTTAAGTTTTGGATTCACCTCATTTTTTGTTCCATGTGTTAAAATTATCTCTAAAAACGAATGGATAGAGTGGATTTCATACAAAGATCACAATGGGCCCCACCTAGCATCCCAACATAAGGAACATAAGGCAATCCGCGTCCCATGACGCGACCACTAGCTAGGCAGCTAGTGGTCGGTGCTTTGCGGCCCGCCATGATGTATGTTTTTTATCCACGCCGTCCATCCATTTCTCGATATTATTTTAGGGCTATATTCCAAAAAATTAGCCAAATATAAATCTCAAGCAGACCACACCATAAGAAGACAATAGTGATTGAATTTCTACCATTAAAAACCTCCTCGGATTTTCCGATGACTTATAGTAATTCACCGAAGATTTTAGACCGTCGAAAATACCGACGGCTAAAAGCCATTGGGAAAAATGTGGGGCCGTCGGGAAAAGTCATTTTTCTGGTAGTGAATCATTCATAATGCCAATTCAATCATTCAAGCCAATAAACTCAATTGAAATCAGAGTTCTATTTCTATCCAATCGAAATATGAAACAATCAAATCATTACAATACATCTAACATAGATGGATCATCTACTGATATGGTTTTCTCATAACAACTAAGACATTGGGCGTATCCAATTACACAGTCCAATCCTTCACAAAACAAGTTAGATCACATTCATGGTTCTTTCTCAAGTCTTGTCACTAGATTTGATTTAGAAGCATTAATTGAACTCAATGAAACCAATATCAACATATAAAATATCTACCTCATATCAAATCAAAAGATAAGAACTTCTATTTTAGTTATAGATAAGAACTTAGGAAACTTAGTTTGTAAGATCACCTAGCATCCAACATGTCATGATGGATTTAAGCTCTCTACAACTCAAAATCCTATCAACAACACCCCATTGATCAATCTCAGTAAATCAAAACATCCCACGTAAGCATGATCACAATAGATAGAAGATTAAACTAAAAATATCAACTTTATTTCAAACTAGAACTAGAAGGATTCATTAAATCCAAAAGTACTTGTATTAAATCAAATAAAGCATTGTAAACAACCATAAGCTTCACCTCTTAGCCCTAGCCAAGAGGTTTAGCCAACCATTACAAAGTTAAAAGGATTTGCAGTAGGTATTTTTGAGAGAGATGATGATGATCTCACCCCCATCTACGCTACACAGATGGCTAAGATCCTCTGTCAAAGTAATGTTTTGTAATGAATTTTCAATCAGAAGTGTGGCCCAGATGATTTATTGTCCAGATCGCTTATCGGACCTTCTATACTATAATAAATAGGACCATCCATTCCTATCTATTGATCATATGGTTGGAATCATTGAATCAAGATGATTTGAAGAGCGAATGACAATCAAAGGTAGACCAACATCATGGATGATCCAAATCAATGCGTAGACTGAGTTTTACTATTATCAATATATGACCTACCCATTTTCATAACCATTGATAATAGATTGATCACAAGATGGATAGGAAAAAAAACTTTGCCTTACATGATGGATGGTCCATATTAATAATCGGACTATTTCTATAACTTATATGGATTGTTCATTTTACTAGACATTAATGAGATGTGTATAATGTAGTATTTTTTATGAGAGATGGGCAATCAAAGGTGGGATACATCATGGAGAGTCCAAATCAATGATATGACATTTTCCAATATGATCAATCAAAGTAGCCATTTTTTTCCACTGATCAACATCTATGGTTATCTTGAAAGTGATTTTCAAGTCATGGTCAGTTAAAGGCACTACATTTGTGATGGAGATACCATGACCCACAAAATTACAATATTTTTCCATGGTACCAAACAACCCCTCAAGTTTGTAAAAAACCACAAAATTTGCTCCTTGTGACCAAATAGTTAGGTCTGTCAATGGGTTGGGTCCAATAGCACTCGTACGTAAGCTAACTGAGTTAAGGTCTTACCAGGTTCCATATGGACCATACCTAGGTTAACCAAGTTTGGGTCTTATATAGCTTGGGACTTGTCTTTTAAGACATGAATTTGTTGGAGTTAAGGTACTTGCTACGTATCCATCAAATCTTTTGATCTACGCTTTGAGTTGGGTTTGGGATAAATAAGAGCATTTACACATCATTGATGCCACCCGTTGAATGGATTAGATCACATATGTAAAAGTCCCTTAATAATATTGATACACCATTAGAGCTGTACACAAGTGAGTCGAGTCAAGTCGAGTTTTGCTCTACTCATTGCTTGGCTCGAACCACCCAGCCCCTGGTTGGTGCTCGACTCAACTCGGCCAAGTCGAAAGTGGACTTGCTCGATCAGCAAACTGAGCGAGTTCGAGTCAAGTACAAGTTTGAGCCAAGTCCTAGTTCGATTCTTTCAAGGTGAGAGGGGAAGGGGATTACTGGCGTCGAGTTAACAGACAGGCTGGGTAGCTCAAGAGGTGGCCGGCGTCTAGCGAACATGTAGGTTGGGCAACTCAGGGGGTGCCCAGCGTTGAGCGGACAGGGCATCTCAGGGGTGGACAGCGTCGATCGGACAAGGAAGCTCAAGGGGTGGCCAGCGTCGAGTAGACAGGAAGTGGGGGTGGCCGGTGTTGAACGGACATGGAGTGGGGGTGGTCCGATAGGCGAGCACAAAGGAGCTGAGTGAAGATTTTTTAATCGAGTCGAGTGATTTTTTCGAGCTTACTCGACTCATGTTCAACTCTATACACCATCCTTTCATATATAGATACACCATCTTCTAGCAGCTCGAGCTTTTAAAGAAAATTGTGATTTGACATGGTATTAAAGCAGAATGTTTATTGTTCAAATTGGACTAACATGGGGCATATATGCATTCTCAACTACCGATGTAGGGCTCTTGAAATTATATATGTTACACAAACACGACGGATATGCATCTTCTGTGCACCTTTAACTTACATATTTAATTAAAATGCAGAAATCTTGAAAAATAGTAGCAATTAGTTATCCATTCAGAACTTCTTCTAAATTAAACAATAGCCTTTCAAGGTGGAGAGTGGTATTGGAAACGGACGACACAAATCACATGTGACAGGGACCACCGACCGGTCGATCACGGTGAAGCAAAGGCAGCGAGGCTGCTGGACCAAATTTAGGCCATCCGACTGGTCGGTAGTTTCCTTGTGTAACACGGATTCTTGCGCGGTTTGCGCGTAAGAGGTTTCTAAATCCGTTTTTCTTGCCTATTCAAGGGGTAATATGGGATTAGAGGTTTCTAAGGTTGCAAAGAAGATTGAGGGAGCTTTAGGTGAGAGAAAGAGCTTGAAGAAGATGTTTTTCTTCTTGGTAAGCTTGGGATTTTTTCTTGTGGGCTTGGGTTTTTGGTCTTGGGTTCCATCTCTTGTAACTTCTGATATTATAGTGGATTGGTGTCGCTTTTGTGCCGTAGTTTTTTTACTATGAGAGGTTTTCATACGTTAATTCGGATTGTCTATGGTGGGGTGATTGCATGCATTGTGATTGCATTGTGTGCCGCTGTTTGATTCAATTTGCTGTTTGTGTTTAGCTTTGCTTCCGCTGCCGGCCATCCTATCCCAACAACTGGTATCAGAGCGATCGTTGGGGTGCAGCAGAAATTCGAATATGAGACAAGAGCATGGCATCAGGCATGAGGTTTGACATAAAGAAGTATTCAGTTAAAAATTTTGAACTTTGGAAGGTGAAGATGAAAGGCCTTCTAGTTCAGCAAGGATTGCAAGTTGCGCTCCTTGGAGAGCGACCAAAAGCTATGAAAGAAGAAGATGGAAGAAGATCGATGAAAACGCGTCTCAATCCAGTTGTGCCTGGCAGATGAGGTCCTGTATAACGTCATGAAAGAGAAAACTGTGGCTACAACATGGGCGAAGTTGGAGAATATCTACGCGAAAAAATCTCTGAAAAATCGCATATATTTGAAGCTTTAGTTGTACAATTTGAGGATGACGGAGGGGGCCAATGTTGAAAGCCACATCAGCAATTTCAATAGGCTTATTTGCAAGTTGATGGATGTAGATGAGCCGATGAAGGACGAGGATCAAGCGTTTATCCTGTTGAATTCTCTTCCAGAATCATATGAGTCGCTCAAGGACTCTTTGTGCGCAGGTAGGGACTATTGGCGTAGAAACCGTTATCTCAGCCATTCAGGCGAAGACGATGAGAAGGAAAAGTGGCGACGTGGGTCCCTTTATTGAGGAGGCACTGGTTATGAGGGGGAGGAATTCTGAGAGGGGTGAAGGATCTCCTTCATCGAGATCTAAATCAAAGGGCAAGTGGAGGCACAAGGTGAGATGCTGGAATTGTGGGGAAGAAGGACATGTGAAGAGGGATTGTTCGAATCTCGGAAAAAGGCAGGAGAAATCTAGAGATTCGTCTAGGGAAGGAATCAATACCGTAGAGGACGGTGGTGATGGTTGTGATGTATTGACTATATCCGGCATAAAGCCTCTTAGTAAAAAGTGGCTCTTGGTGTCACACCCTGAAATTCGGAACCCAGGTACAATAACCCAAAGCCCGAGTTCCAGGGTGTGAATTGAAAATTCGAGCGCAGATTCCATGAGATTCCATTTCACACATCGCATAATTAAAAATAAATCCCAAGTACAACGTTTCCTTTCCACTAATATATTATTACATTAAATTTTACAAGATAAAAGATCAACTACAGTTGGCGTTTGAGTAACCCGTGATCATCTGAATACTCTGCTCTGTCTACGTCTTTTCCTTTCTGAAAACCTGCAAGAACTGTGGTGATTTTGGTGAGCTAAAAGCCCAGTGAGGTCATTTCCATCACAAGTAATATTCCAGTTAATAAAAGATAGGATGTGAATAATCAACGGATATAATTGTATGAAACATACGAGGATAAGGTTATGATTGATACACTTTATGATTTATTATTAATAGAACATGATTATCATGATGTCATGTATGTCATGATACGTGTGAGAGCAATAAACGTCTAGGAACTCGTTGCCACTGAACATTAGGAACCTGTCGCAAATCAACCATGCTCACCTAACCGGTACAACGAGGCGGCAAATCAACCATGCACGCCAGTGGGCAAATCAACCATGCACCACTGATCCAACCGAGCAAATCAACTATGCTCAATAAGTGAAACGACCAGAACTCGCTGCCACTGAACATTAGGAACCTGTCGCAAATCAACCATGCTCACCTAACCGGTACAGCGAGGGGCAAATCGACCATGCACGCCAGGAGTCAAATCAACCATGCTCCTGTTCTGTCGCGGTGTAAAAATATATGCACATGTATATGTTTATGGAAGCATTCATTAAGCATACAATGCATATCAACTCAAGTCTAATCACACCATGCATGTGTTATTTTCATTCAGATAATTAATCCTTTATCTAATTTTAGTCATTATTGATCAAGGGATTTGAGAAGATCATTGCGTAAGGTTTAATGCGTTGACGCTTAGCTAAGGTTGTTCCAAAAGTTATGTATTACATACTATTTAAACTTAAGTTGTTGTCGATCAGTAAATTTAAGAATAATGTTATGTGGAATCTTGAGAATACTACGTATTTTTAGGTTACATGTGGTGACATTATATGTAAGAAATCCTAAATCGAATTGTCGTAGAATTCTGACATGTTCATTAAAACGGAAAACTCGAGAAGATTAATTAAATAAGAACAGGGTAACTGTGAACTTTTATGGATATAGAGATAGGACATGGGTGGATCCCTTACTTAGTATTCCATGGTACGAACGAATGTATAAAAATATACTTAAATTCCCAACTAGAGAAGAAGTCTTTTTAAATTGAACGCAGACAAGGAAGAATACTAAGGATATTAACAGAGAAAGTTACGTGAGATGAATCACTCACAGTTTGATGATTCCTAAGCTCCAAACAAGTCCAACAACTCGAACCTGAGTTGACTCAGCGAATCGACTCGGTGTAGAGAGTAAATCTCTTCTTCTTTCTTTCTTTTCTCTTTTCTCCTTCCTTCATTCTTCTTTCTTCTTTTCTTTTTCTTCTTTCTTTCTTCTCTCCTTTCTTTCTTCTCCTCTTTTTTTCTTCTTTCTTTCTCTTTTCTTTTTCTTTCTTCTTTCTCCTTCTTCTTCCTTTCTTTCTTCTTCTTCTTTCTTTTTCTCTTTCTTCTTCTTCTTTCTTCTTTCTCTTTCTTTCTCTCTTCTTCTTCTCTTCTTTTCTTTTCTTCCTATTCTATCTACTACCTTTTTGCTGGAGCAATACCCAGCAAAGTGCAGTGCTGTCACAGCAAGATAGCTGCACGCACCCCCTACTCTCAGTCTCTCTCTCTCTCTCTCTCTCTCATCGCTTCTCTCTCTCTCTCTCGTTTCTTCTTCTTTCTTGCCGCCCCAGCAAGAGCAGCAACCGTGGCACGAGCAGCAACAGTAGCAGGGTACGAGCAGCAACAGCAGCAGGGGTACGAGCAGCAACAGCAGCAGCAGTACGAGCAGCTTCTTCTCTCGTTCTCTCTCTCTCCTTCTCTCTCTCTAACGCCCACACCCTTTCTCTCCTTCTCACAACTTCTCTCTCTCTCCTGCGTTTCCTAGAAGCCTAGAATCGATGGACGAAGCCTTATGTAACCAACCACGGCGGTGAAGAAGCGGTGAAGACGCGGACTTCAAAAACATCCCGGTTCGAGTTGGAGAAGGAGACCGAATAGTCCGGGGATTCTTTTGCACAAGCAACCCGTTGGAAACCTAGGTGGGGTCCACACGAAGATTTGGAAGAGGTCTAGCCCATCCATGCATAGCAGATCTGTAGATCTAGGCGTTTCTTGAATCTTAGGGTTGGTTTTGGAAGTCTGTGGTGGACCGCACGATCAACCAAAAATGATGAGGTCACCTACCTCCTATGACCGTGCGAGGAGTGCTCCAGATGGA
>PVNU02003936.1:77500-79707 GCA_003013855.2 Liriodendron chinense | reverse complement strand
CCCCAGCGTGCACGCGCAGGAGCCTCCGTGTGCACAGCGTAGCAGCGCAGGCAGATCAGCCCGCGCGTCGCAGCAGCAGCATCGGGCAGCAACGCCCGCGCGCGCAGCAGCAGCACGGCAGCAGCGCCCGTGCGCGCGCAGCAGCAGCGGGCAGCACGCCCGCGCGCGCGCAGCAGCAGCACGGTGCGGCAGCGCCCGTGCGCGCGCAGCAGCAGCGCAGGCAGCACGCCCGCGCGCGCGCAGCAGCAGCACGGGGCAGCAGCGCCCGTGCGCGCGCGGCAGCAGCGCGGGCAGCACGCCAGCACGCCAGCAGCAGCACGGTGAGCACTCCAGCAGCAGCACGCCAGCACGCCAGCAGCAGCACGGGCAGCACGCCAGCAGCAGCACGCCGTGCACTCAGCAGCAGCACGGGCAGCACGCAGGCACGGGCAGCGTGGCGAGGCAAGGTGCTTGGGCGCTGGGCGACGTCGAGGGCAGCATGCACGGAGCGAGGCAAGGTGCTAGGGCGGTGGGCGTGGACGCCGTGCTACGACGAAGGGCGTGAGCAGCGACGGGGGAGGGCGGAGGCCAAGGACGCCGTGCTAGGACGGCGGGCAAGGCAAGGGCGTGCACAGCATGTTTGAGCGCTGTGCCTGGGCGATGGGCAAGGGTTCCGTGCTAGGGCGGTGGGCGTGGACGCCGTGCTGCGGCGAAGGGCGTGAGCGGCGACGGGCAAGGGCGGAGGCCAAGGACGCCGTGCTAGGACGGCGAAGGGCGTGAGCAGCGACGGGCAAGGGCGGAGGCCAAGGACGCCGTGCTAAGACGGCGGGCAAGGCCAGGGCGTGCACAGCATGTCTGAGCGCTGTGCCTGGGCGATGGGCAAGGGTTCCGGGCTGGGGCGGTGGGCGTGGACGCCGTGCTACGGGCAAGGGAGGAGGCCAAGGACGCCGTGCTAGGACGGCGGGCAAGGCAAGGGCGTGCACAGCATGTTTGAGCGCTGTGCCTGGGCGATGGGCAAGGGTTCCGTGCTAGGGCGGTGGGCGTGGACGCCGTGCTGCGGCGAAGGGCGTGAGCGGCGACGGGCAAGGGCGGAGGCCAAGGACGCCGTGCTAGGACGGCGGGCAAGGCAAGGGCGTGCACAGCATGTTTGAGCGCTGTGCCTGGGCGATGGGCAAGGGTTCCGTGCTAGGGCGGTGGGCGTGGACGCCGTGCTGCGGCGAAGGGCGTGAGCGGCGACGGGCAAGGGCGGAGGCCAAGGACGCCGTGCTAGGACGGCGAAGGGCGTGAGCAGCGACGGGCAAGGGCGGAGGCCAAGGACGCCGTGCTAAGACGGCGGGCAAGGCCAGGGCGTGCACAGCATGTCTGAGCGCTGTGCCTGGGCGATGGGCAAGGGTTCCGGGCTGGGGCGGTGGGCGTGGACGCCGTGCTACGGGCAAGGGAGGAGGCCAAGGACGCCGTGCTAGGACGGCGGGCAAGGCAAGGGCGTGCACAGCATGTTTGAGCGCTGTGCCTGGGCGATGGGGCACGGGTTCCGTGCTAGGGCGGTGGGCGTGGACGCCGTGCTGCGGCGAAGGGCGTGAGCGGCGACGGGCAAGGGCGGAGGCCAAGGACGCCGTGCTAGGACGGCGAAGGGCGTGAGCAGCGACGGGCAAGGGCGGAGGCCAAGGACGCCGTGCTAAGACGGCGGGCAAGGCCAGGGCGTGCACAGCATGTCTGAGCGCTGTGCCTGGGCGATGGGCAAGGGTTCCGTGCTGGGGCGGTGGGCGTGGACGCCGTGCTACGGGCAAGGGAGGAGGCCAAGGACGCCGTGCTAGGACGGCGGGCAAGGCAAGGGCGTGCACAGCATGTTTGAGCGCTGTGCCTGGGCGATGGGGCACGGGTTCCGTGCTAGGGCGGTGGGCGTGGACGCCGTGCTGCGGCGAAGGGCGTGAGCAGCGACGGGCAAGGGCGGAGGCCAAGGACGCCGTGCTAGGACGGCGGGCAAGGCCAGGGCGTGCACAGCATGTTTGAGCGCTGTGCCTGGGCGATGGGCAAGGGTTCCGTGCTGGGGCGGTGGGCGTGGACGCCGTGCTACGTCGAAGCGCGTGAGCAGCGACGGGCAAGGGCGGAGGCCAAGGACGCCGTGCTAGGACGACGGGCAAGGCAAGGGCAGGGCTTGGGCACCGACGTAAGGGGGCGGCGGGCCACGGGCGAAGCTGTGCTTAGGATCTTTCGCCTCCATTACTTAC
>PVNU02003936.1:55000-57500 GCA_003013855.2 Liriodendron chinense | reverse complement strand
AGGGCAATCGGGGCCCACCCGAGGCCATTCGGGCCCACCCGGGACCACACACATGCCACACACACGCCACACGATGCCACACGGGGCCCACCCGGGGCCACACGGGCCCACTCGGGGTCACACGTGCCACACGATGCCACACGATGCCACACGGCCCACCCGGGGCCACACGGGCCACCCGGGGCCACACGGGCCCACCCGCGGCAACACGGGGCCCACCCGGGGCCACACGGGCCCACTCGGGGTCACACACGTGCCACACGGGCCACACGATGCCACACGATGCCACACGGCCCACCCGGGCCCACCCGGGGCCACACGGGCCCACCCGGGGCAACACAGGGCCCACCCGGGGCAACACGGGCCCACCCGGGGCCACACGGGCCCACCCGGGGTCACACACGTGCCACACGGGCCACACGATCCCACACGGGTCCACACGATGCCACACGATGCCACACGGCCCACCCGGGCCCACCCGGGGCCACACGGGCCCACCCGGGGCAACATGGGGCCCACCCGGGGCAACATGGGGCCCACCCGGGGCCACACGGGCCCACTCGGGGTCACACACGTGCCACACGGGCCACACGATCCCACACGGGCCCACACGATCCCACACGGGCCACATGGGCCCACCCGGGGCCACACGGGCCCACACGGGCCCACCCGCGGCCACACGGGCCCACCTGCGGCCACACGGGCCCACACACGTGCCACACGTGCCACACGTGCCACACGACCCCACACGAGGTCACACGATCCCACACGGGGCCACACAACGCCACACGGGGCCAAGCGCTGCTCACCCGTGCACGCCGTGCACGGAGGGCATAGGCGAGGCGTGGCAGCGAGGTTGCTCCTAAGGTAGACAGGGCTGAAAACCCCACTCAGCCGTAAGAAGCGCCCAAAGTGTCTCTGCAGTTATATATTGCGGTCCTCTGGCCGCAGGCGTTGTACACGGCCCCAGCGTGCACGCGCAGGAGCCTCCGTGTGCACAGCGTAGCAGCGCAGGCAGCACGCCCGCGCGCGCAGCAGCAGCAGCGGGCAGCACGCCCGCGCGCGCAGCAGCAGCACGGCAGCAGCGCCCGTGCGCGCGCAGCAGCAGCGGGCAGCACGCCCGCGCGCGCGCAGCAGCAGCACGGTGCGGCAGCGCCCGTGCGCGCGCAGCAGCAGCGCAGGCAGCACGCCCGCGCGCGCGCAGCAGCAGCACGGGGCAGCAGCGCCCGTGCGCGCGCGGCAGCAGCGCGGGCAGCACGCCAGCACGCCAGCAGCAGCACGGTGAGCACTCCAGCAGCAGCACGCCAGCACGCCAGCAGCAGCACGGGCAGCACGCCAGCAGCAGCACGCCGTGCACTCAGCAGCAGCACGGGCAGCACGCAGGCACGGGCAGCGTGGCGAGGCAAGGTGCTTGGGCGCTGGGCGACGTCGAGGGCAGCATGCACGGAGCGAGGCAAGGTGCTAGGGCGGTGGGCGTGGACGCCGTGCTACGACGAAGGGCGTGAGCAGCGACGGGGGAGGGCGGAGGCCAAGGACGCCGTGCTAGGACGGCGGGCAAGGCAAGGGCGTGCACAGCATGTTTGAGCGCTGTGCCTGGGCGATGGGCAAGGGTTCCGTGCTAGGGCGGTGGGCGTGGACGCCGTGCTGCGGCGAAGGGCGTGAGCGGCGACGGGCAAGGGCGGAGGCCAAGGACGCCGTGCTAGGACGGCGAAGGGCGTGAGCAGCGACGGGCAAGGGCGGAGGCCAAGGACGCCGTGCTAAGACGGCGGGCAAGGCCAGGGCGTGCACAGCATGTCTGAGCGCTGTGCCTGGGCGATGGGCAAGGGTTCCGGGCTGGGGCGGTGGGCGTGGACGCCGTGCTACGGGCAAGGGAGGAGGCCAAGGACGCCGTGCTAGGACGGCGGGCAAGGCAAGGGCGTGCACAGCATGTTTGAGCGCTGTGCCTGGGCGATGGGCAAGGGTTCCGTGCTAGGGCGGTGGGCGTGGACGCCGTGCTGCGGCGAAGGGCGTGAGCGGCGACGGGCAAGGGCGGAGGCCAAGGACGCCGTGCTAGGACGGCGGGCAAGGCAAGGGCGTGCACAGCATGTTTGAGCGCTGTGCCTGGGCGATGGGCAAGGGTTCCGTGCTAGGGCGGTGGGCGTGGACGCCGTGCTGCGGCGAAGGGCGTGAGCGGCGACGGGCAAGGGCGGAGGCCAAGGACGCCGTGCTAGGACGGCGAAGGGCGTGAGCAGCGACGGGCAAGGGCGGAGGCCAAGGACGCCGTGCTAAGACGGCGGGCAAGGCCAGGGCGTGCACAGCATGTCTGAGCGCTGTGCCTGGGCGATGGGCAAGGGTTCCGGGCTGGGGCGGTGGGCGTGGACGCCGTGCTACGGGCAAGGGAGGAGGCCAAGGACGCCGTGCTAGGACGGCGGGCAAGGCAAGGGCGTGCACAGCATGTTTGAGCGCTGTGCCTGGGCGATGGGGCACGGGTTCCGTGCTAGGGCGGTGGGCGTGGACGCCG
>PVNU02003936.1:42500-45000 GCA_003013855.2 Liriodendron chinense | reverse complement strand
TCTGCAGTTATATATTGCGGTCCTCTGGCCGCAGGCGTTGTACACGGCCCCAGCGTGCACGCGCAGGAGCCTCCGTGTGCACAGCGTAGCAGCGCAGGCAGCACGCCCGCGCGCGCAGCAGCAGCAGCGGGCAGCACGCCCGCGCGCGCAGCAGCAGCACGGCAGCAGCGCCCGTGCGCGCGCAGCAGCAGCGGGCAGCACGCCCGCGCGCGCGCAGCAGCAGCACGGTGCGGCAGCGCCCGTGCGCGCGCAGCAGCAGCGCAGGCAGCACGCCCGCGCGCGCGCAGCAGCAGCACGGGGCAGCAGCGCCCGTGCGCGCGCGGCAGCAGCGCGGGCAGCACGCCAGCACGCCAGCAGCAGCACGGTGAGCACTCCAGCAGCAGCACGCCAGCACGCCAGCAGCAGCACGGGCAGCACGCCAGCAGCAGCACGCCGTGCACTCAGCAGCAGCACGGGCAGCACGCAGGCACGGGCAGCGTGGCGAGGCAAGGTGCTTGGGCGCTGGGCGACGTCGAGGGCAGCATGCACGGAGCGAGGCAAGGTGCTAGGGCGGTGGGCGTGGACGCCGTGCTACGACGAAGGGCGTGAGCAGCGACGGGGGAGGGCGGAGGCCAAGGACGCCGTGCTAGGACGGCGGGCAAGGCAAGGGCGTGCACAGCATGTTTGAGCGCTGTGCCTGGGCGATGGGCAAGGGTTCCGTGCTAGGGCGGTGGGCGTGGACGCCGTGCTGCGGCGAAGGGCGTGAGCGGCGACGGGCAAGGGCGGAGGCCAAGGACGCCGTGCTAGGACGGCGAAGGGCGTGAGCAGCGACGGGCAAGGGCGGAGGCCAAGGACGCCGTGCTAAGACGGCGGGCAAGGCCAGGGCGTGCACAGCATGTCTGAGCGCTGTGCCTGGGCGATGGGCAAGGGTTCCGGGCTGGGGCGGTGGGCGTGGACGCCGTGCTACGGGCAAGGGAGGAGGCCAAGGACGCCGTGCTAGGACGGCGGGCAAGGCAAGGGCGTGCACAGCATGTTTGAGCGCTGTGCCTGGGCGATGGGCAAGGGTTCCGTGCTAGGGCGGTGGGCGTGGACGCCGTGCTGCGGCGAAGGGCGTGAGCGGCGACGGGCAAGGGCGGAGGCCAAGGACGCCGTGCTAGGACGGCGGGCAAGGCAAGGGCGTGCACAGCATGTTTGAGCGCTGTGCCTGGGCGATGGGCAAGGGTTCCGTGCTAGGGCGGTGGGCGTGGACGCCGTGCTGCGGCGAAGGGCGTGAGCGGCGACGGGCAAGGGCGGAGGCCAAGGACGCCGTGCTAGGACGGCGAAGGGCGTGAGCAGCGACGGGCAAGGGCGGAGGCCAAGGACGCCGTGCTAAGACGGCGGGCAAGGCCAGGGCGTGCACAGCATGTCTGAGCGCTGTGCCTGGGCGATGGGCAAGGGTTCCGGGCTGGGGCGGTGGGCGTGGACGCCGTGCTACGGGCAAGGGAGGAGGCCAAGGACGCCGTGCTAGGACGGCGGGCAAGGCAAGGGCGTGCACAGCATGTTTGAGCGCTGTGCCTGGGCGATGGGGCACGGGTTCCGTGCTAGGGCGGTGGGCGTGGACGCCGTGCTGCGGCGAAGGGCGTGAGCGGCGACGGGCAAGGGCGGAGGCCAAGGACGCCGTGCTAGGACGGCGAAGGGCGTGAGCAGCGACGGGCAAGGGCGGAGGCCAAGGACGCCGTGCTAAGACGGCGGGCAAGGCCAGGGCGTGCACAGCATGTCTGAGCGCTGTGCCTGGGCGATGGGCAAGGGTTCCGTGCTGGGGCGGTGGGCGTGGACGCCGTGCTACGGGCAAGGGAGGAGGCCAAGGACGCCGTGCTAGGACGGCGGGCAAGGCAAGGGCGTGCACAGCATGTTTGAGCGCTGTGCCTGGGCGATGGGGCACGGGTTCCGTGCTAGGGCGGTGGGCGTGGACGCCGTGCTGCGGCGAAGGGCGTGAGCAGCGACGGGCAAGGGCGGAGGCCAAGGACGCCGTGCTAGGACGGCGGGCAAGGCCAGGGCGTGCACAGCATGTTTGAGCGCTGTGCCTGGGCGATGGGCAAGGGTTCCGTGCTGGGGCGGTGGGCGTGGACGCCGTGCTACGTCGAAGCGCGTGAGCAGCGACGGGCAAGGGCGGAGGCCAAGGACGCCGTGCTAGGACGACGGGCAAGGCAAGGGCAGGGCTTGGGCACCGACGTAAGGGGGCGGCGGGCCACGGGCGAAGCTGTGCTTAGGATCTTTCGCCTCCATTACTTACCACGCGAGCGCGCGAGTGCGCTAAGTGCGCCAAGTGCGCCTGCGTCTGCGACGCGCGCGCGCGTGCGTGCGTCTTTGATAGCCGCTGGGCGGCGTCGATTTTTTGGCAAAATCGCCGAACGGGAATAGTATAGGTTGCTTGACGTCGGTCACGAGATTCCTCCGATAGTGGTAGGGGAGCACTGAAGGCCGTATGCGAGGCTCATCCGCGGCTCTTCCGTGCACGTCGGGCATGGGCGGGGCGGGGCGG